>CAUYON010008917.1:0-50119 GCA_963573935.1 Arctocebus calabarensis
TCAGAAATCCTTTCTTCTGCTTGCTCCATTCTGTTTCTGAGGGATTCTATTGTATTTCTCAGAACTTTGAGGGCTGCAACTTCTTGTCTCAATGTGTCCAAATCTTTGGTCATTTGGTCTATGAATTCCTTGACTTCTTGAGACAATTTTTGAAATGCTCCCAGAATTTCTAATTCCAATGTTTCCTCTATTTTATTGATCTTGTTTGCAATCCAAATTCTGAAATCAATTTCTGACATCTCAGCCATCTGTTTATGCAAAGGATCGTCATTTGTGTCCGCCAAATTGTTCCTTGGGGGGGTTGATCTACTCTGGTTGTTCATGTTTCCTGAGCTTTTCCACTAATTCCGCCCCATATTTATTTTGCACCTGTTGGCTGGGTGAGTAGGTAAGGATAAGTTGGGTTGGGGGTTCTAGGAGTAGTGACTAACCAGTCCTTCCTTTGCCTGTAAGCTGGGACTGGTGTTTGTAACTTTCTTCCTAGAGTTTTGCCAACCCGTACTTTGCTACTGCCTGCGCAACTGGGGGCCTTCTTAATGTGGTGGGGTTAAGTGGCTCTGTCTTATTTTCAGCTGGTCTTTGTCTACCCTAGAGAATCGGTTACTCTGTGTTGGATTCTGAGCTGTAGAGGAAAACTAGCAGTTAGGTGACCACGCCCCCCACAACAATTCCACAACAATTGGAAAGGAAAATCAAGCCTTCCCACTACCACACACCCAGTGTACAGCGTTGGAAAGTCCTCGGGTGATTGGCCCAGTTGAAGAGGTCCCAATCAATTGTCCCAGCCAGTACCAACCTCAAATCAAAGGGTTGAAAAGTCTCTGGCAACTAGACAGCAGAAGTTTGCTGGAAGCTTTAGTATAACTCGCTCCAGGGTTCTGTGAGCTCAGGAGGGCCCCCCCAGCCAGTAAATTAGCCTGGGAAGGTTGATGCCTCTTTCCTCGCCTTGCCCCTCTGTCACACCCAGTCTCTGGTAACCCTGCAGGGCTGTGATCCAGTTCCCTCCAATGAGCAGCTGCTCTAGAGGTTTGCGCCTGCCTAGGTCACATGGGGCTCTGTGGCTCCTCAGCCAGTCCACCAGTTATGTTGGTGTTGGCAGGGGAGGAGGTGAGGCCTGACAACCTGGGTACTTGATAGGGGCTGGGGCAATTCATTCAGTTCCAGCTCTGTCCCTGATTGATGTAAAGTAGTTGAAAAAGCTGATAGAACAGAACAAGTTCGCAGAATTTCTGCCCTTTGGAAGAGACTCTGGGCTGCTAATAGTCTGACTCAATCTGTGAGCTTCAGCCCATTGTCTCAGTTGTCATCCCCTGAGGGCCAGGTGTGGCCGAAATTTAGCAAAGCTTTCTCAGTGCTGGGCTTGGTGCCTCAGGGAACCGCCTGCCCGCTTGTCCACCTTGGCCAGCCATCCCTTGGCTTACTCTCCTCTCATCGCTCTCGAGCTGGGAGAACAGCACAGACCAGCAGCAGCCCGTGTTCTGTCCACACCCCTCAAGAAAGTGTCCAAGAATCTGGACTCCATTGGAAACAGACGTCCAGACCTCAGGGTGAGAGTGGAGGGGAGTGCCAGGAGTTCCAACTTGCAGGTAGAGAATATATACAGTTTTGTTCTGCTTTATGCCTGGCAGGAGAGTGCCGCGTCACCCTAGTAGGGGAAGGAGGTCCAGTTTTTAGAGGGTCTCTCCCGTGGGGTGAACTCCCGTGAACTCTGCTCGCTTGTTTGTATGGAGGTATGGAGTATACTGCGAGCTGTTCTCTTGGGGGAGGGGACTCCCATCCACTTGGTGATGTGCTCTGTACCTTTTATTTGTATCCTTGGGGTCACAGGTCACTCCAGCAGGGTTTGATGTGTGTTCTGCGACCTTGTCTCTTGGCTCAGCTCCAAACTGTTAGCTTTCTTGCTAAATTTCTGTCCTTTAACTCTCCTTCTGGACAGGAGCATCTGCAGAAAGCTCGGCATCAATTTTTTTCAATTAAGGTGTTTGGTTAAAATAATCTGTACATGTTCATTCAATTCAAGCACAAAGCAAAATAAAACAATCACAATGAAAATGTAGTCAAGGATGTAGAATTTCCTGGGTCCTGAACTCCATTTTCTAACTGAGAGCCTAGAACTACCAAAATTCTTCAACTTTTTTTTCTTCTTTCTAAACAAAAAGCTAGCTAGGAATCCATACATAAAATATATTTGGTGGCTTATCAAGTTCTTCTGCTTTTGTACTAAATTTTGCATCTTTTTTTAAGCAATGAACTTCCTAAATTTCTGTTTTCATACTGCTCAGGTCTTTTCTTTGGGGTTTCAGGTCTATATTTTCTCTTCTCTGATCTTTCAGAATCCTGATCACTCTTTACTCATGCCTATAAACCTCTTCAGTATATATTTTCTAGCTTTCCTGAACTAAATATTTTCTCTGCAAGCAATCCCATATAATGTACAGAGCTTGCAAGCTAACTCCATTTCACTCAAGTCTAAGTTGTCCAAATCCCCCAAAATAATAAACCTTTTCTGGAGTGCCAAATAGGGTAGTTAAAGATTGGAATTCATATGACTTGTATGTGAATGTGTGTATGTTTCTGTGTGTGCATGCCTGGGTGTGTGTATGTGTGGTAAACAGTTAGGTAATGAAATTAAGAGCACATTCAATGTGACATTGAGTTTGTTCAAGTTGCTTTGATCTTAGAAGCCCAAACTAGAATTTCAAATGGGCTTGACAAATTAGAGAAGTCATACATCAAAAACTGTATGGAATTTAATAGGGGTAAGTTCAGGGTAGTACACAAGGGAAGATAACTGAGTATGCACGCAATAAACACAGGAGTAACTCTAAGCAATTCTGAAAAAAAAAAATGTGGAAACTAAAGAGGAAAAGCCAGAAATTAATCAGCATTTAACTGTTATTAATTTTCAAGAGCCGATATGACACTTAGATACATAGTGTTATCAGCTATCATAGAAAGGCAGAGAAGTAATCTTTTGGCTCTGTAAAATCTGAGGATAATCCTCTCCTAAATTTTGCCAGTAGTGAGAACTTTATTACTGCACTATGTTTATTTGTTCCATAACTATTTATTGAGACCCTACTGTGCAATCTGTGAAGTGCTAAAGACTATCATTTACTACTTTATTATGATTAGCATGGGTAACAAAATAACATGCATATCCATATAAATGCCCCTTGTATCACATTTTATATTTTGGGGGGGGGATTATGTTGTGGATCTCTATAATATTTTGTCTGTCAGGCATCTTTTCCTTTTATAAATTGTCTCCTCCCCATCTGGTAAAATAATTTGGTTAAATATCCATACCTTCACTGTCATTGTCCAATCTACCAGAATGAGTAAATTAAGGATAATCAGAATCAAAGGTTATCTATCTAAGTCATTCCAGGATTCTAGTTAGAGTTATGAAGAAATAGCTTTTCTCTTTTTCTAGAACCACTTAGTGTAAATGTGAGTTAAGCCAGAAATTTGTTGATCCTCTTTGCTTCCCTGTGTGGAAAACCTGAAGATTTTAACTAATTTAAAAGAAATTAGAGTTCAGAGTTGAATGAAATAAGGCACAATCCTAATAATATTACAGATACCTTAGATCAAAGTGTATTCTTTCCCCCATCTCAGGAATTTCTTTTTTTCTTTTCCTTAGGCTAATTTGACTTGGATTTATGTTACTTGCAAGTAAAGAGTTTAGACGGACACTTATTCATTCTTGATTGTACCATGTATTAATAGACAACAGTGTAAGGTAATACTCAAAGTAAGAATGTGTTCTTCCTTCTCAAAACCCATACTAATAAAATGAGTGGTTTTGTTTGGGCACAGTGACTCACACCTATAATCCCAAAAGTCTGGGAGGCCAAGCCAGGCGGATTGCCTGAGCTCACAGGTTTGAGACCAGCCTGAGAAAGAGTGAGACACCACCTCTAAAAATAGCTGAGTGTTGAGGCAGGTGCCTGTCGTCCCAGCTACGTGGGAGGCTGAGGTGAGAAATTTGCATGAGCTCAAGAATTTGAGGTTGCTGTGAGCTATGACTTCACAGCACATTACCAAGGGCAACAAAGTGAGACTCTGTCTTAAAAAAAAGAAAATGGGTGGTTTGACTACCAATATTATGAGAAAGAGGCATATTAATAGCAAACTAATCCAAATACATTAGGTAGCACCTTGGCCTTTCTGAGAGGTAAATCTTATTTTCCCTAAATTTTAATGCTTTAAATTCAAAATTAGGGTCTTGAAAATATGATAAGGAAAATGAATGCCAACATAATCCTCATCAAATGAAAGTGGAGATGATTAATTTTATGTATCAACTTGACTGGGTCATAGGATACCCAAATATTTGGTTGTATTTTTGGATCTGTATATGAATATATTTCTGAATGAGATTAACATCTGAATCAATAGACTGAATGAAGCAGGTTACCTTCTCCAGTGTGGTGGGACTCATCCAACACATTGATGGTTTGATAAGAGGGAAATTAAGAAAGAATCTTCTGTATATACTGAACCGTTTTCAAGCTGGGTTGTTGACCATTTCCCATTTTTAGACTTGAACTCAGACTATATATTAGTTAAGGTTCTCCAGAAAAACAGAATCAACAGGAGATTTTTTTTTTAAATGGGATTGCATTAAAAGGAGGCTGAGAAGACCAACCATGTGTCCTCTGCCAGCTGGATAACAAAGAAAGTTGGTGGTGCAGTTCTGTAAGTCTGAAGACCTGAACAGAAGTGGTGAGGGATAGGGAGTAAGGGTAAGTCTCAGAGTCCAAAGGCCCAAGAAGCAGAGGCTTTGTTATCTGAGGCAAAAAGAATAGATGGGTCCAGTTCATGGAGGGTAAGGAAGAGAGGAGGAGGAGGAGAGAGAAAAAATTTACCACTCCTCTACATTTTTGTTCTATTTGGGCCCTCAATAGATTAGATGATGCCTGGCCACTTTGGTAAGAGTGGACTTTCTTTACTTGGTCTACTGATTCAAATGCTAATCTCTTTCAGAAATGTGTTCACAAATATAATGTTTTACTAGATTTCTTGGCATTCCTTAGACCTGTCAAGTTGACATATAAAATAAACCATCACAGACTAGAATTATAATATCAGTATCTCTGAGTCTTCAGCTTACTTAGTGCCATTCCTGGAACTTCTCAGCCTCCAAAACTATGTAAGCCAATTCCTTGTATAAAGTTCTTGCTAGAGATATAATTTGAAACAGTCCTGTTTCTCTGGAGAACTCAGATTGATACAGATTTTGATGGTATGGACAGTGTTATCAGTAGAACTTTCTGTGATGATGGAAGAGTTCGCTCTGTGCTGTCCAATGTAGCAGTCACTTAAATTTGATTAGCACGACCAAGAAACATAATTTTTAACTTACTTTATTTTTTAATTAATTTAAATAAAAATTTAAATAGCCACTCATGCTTAGAGCCTGCCTAGTGAACAGTATAGCTCTAAAAAAAAGCCATATCTTTAAAGCCATACTGTAACTTTTATATTTCTTTGCAGATTTATTTTTTCCATCTTCTTCTGTTCTTTTAAGTAACTATTTGTTTGCCACTTCAAGATGCTTTGTTATTTTTCCTTTTATTTTTACTAATGAACAAAACAGATGCTCCTTAGAGGTATAGATAAAATTGATTGCTTAAATAGTGAATATATAAGGTAGTTTAATTTACCTTAGATTTATTAAGAATTGAGAAAAATCATAGGGTTCTTTACAATTCCTCTATCTCAGCTACATGAGTTACCAACACAGCTTCTTTTATTTAGTCAACTTGGGTCAAAACATAGGGTACTCAGTTGGTCTAAGTATTTTAGTCTGGCCTGACTTATTTGATAGAAGAATTTTATAATATTTCTAATCAAAATTCTATTAAATAGTATTGCAAATACAAGAATCTCTTAAACTACAGAAATACAAAGATCCACACCAAAATACTGTAAATGATGCTTTAAAAATGCACACATCACCTGTAGTCCCAGCTACTTGGGAGGCTGAGGCAAGAGAATTGCATAAGCCCAGAGTTTGATGTTGCTGTGAGTAGTGACACCAAAGCACTCTACACTCTACTGAGGGCAACATAGTGAGACTCTGCCTCAAAAAAAAAAAAAAAAAAAAAGAAAGAAACACACACATCAATAATAAGTGACTATAGTTATTCTTGTCTATTTCTTCCATATTACTTGTTACTAAAAAAAAAAAAATCAGGAATAGTTAACAAATGGTAAGCAGCATTTACGTATGGAGAGGAGAATCACTGATGTATTTTATTTTTATTAACCCATATGGATTTATTTTGTAAATAAAAATCTAAGTGGATTTTTTAAAAAGCTGAACTTTTAGTTTGAGTGGTTTCACTAGAGAAGAATTAGAATTATTTACTTAGGGAAATGATGCCCTAGAAAAAGACACAAAGAATAAAGGTAAAGGAAGATGAATTTGTACAAGCTAAATCATCAGAGAGAAAGCTTTGACTGGATATACCCATTCCTTCAATAAACACATATTTAGTGATTACTGTTCCTTTTGTATTTGCTGAAAATTCAGTAGACAAGCCATAGTCTTTGCATTTTTTTCAGTTTAAATTTAGGGGTTAGGGGGGGAGAAAAAAACAATACATACATAACAAATAGTATAAGTTCAGGTTTACAAATGGTATAAAGAAAAATAAAATTAGAATCATGAAGGATGACTCCAGAGAGTAGGAACAGAGAGTAAGAGAATTATTGGTGAATGTCTTGCTGAGAACGTCACATTTGAGCCAACTCTTTGGTAAAGTAAGGAAATACATGATGATATCAAATAAGAGTGTGCCAGATAGAAAAAAAACTCTTTGTACAAAAACCATGTGGCAGGTACAAAATTGGTTTGACATGCTATAAAGCCATTGTCTTGAAAGTATTTTTTTAGTTGTGTATTTGTTTATTGTGTTTTTTAATGAAATCCATTTTGAAGATAATTATGTCTAAGAGTTGAGAGTCATCTTCAAGATGTTTCTATTTTTGGTCATTCACAAACTTATTTTATTCTATTATGTTATGTTACGTTACCTTACGTTATGTTACATTATGTTTTGCTATGTTATGTTATTTATTTTAGTTTTTGACACAGTCTGACGCTGTTGCTCTGGGTAGAGTGTTCTGGCATCATAGCTCACAGCACCCTCAAACTCTTGGACTCAAGCAATCTTGCCTCAGCTTCCCGAGTAGCTGGGACTGCAGATGCTTGCCACAATGCTGGGCTAGTTTTTCTATTTTGGGTAAAGACAGGGGTCTCATTTTTGTTAAGGCTGGTCTCCAACTCCTGAGCTAAGGGGTTCCACCCTGCTGGGCCTCCCGGAGTGCCAAGATTACATGTGTGAGCCACTGGACCTGGCTCAAAAATTCTATTTTAAATATTACCTGCTTGTAAACTCCAGGATCATATGGCCATCTATAAAATAGGGTCAATATTTACTTGCCTTGGGGAAAATGTAGAGAAAGGAACTATCCCTCTTGATGAGTTTTAGAAAGTATGTGATGGCCACATATCTTAGATCATTTAGATTGAATCATTGTGGAGCTAGAAATTACATTATTTACCATCATGAGGTCATTTTCACTCTATATTTTGTGACTGCATATTTTAAAATGAAAATAAGAGAATGTGGAGATATCGATCATATTGCTACTTGATATAACCATATAAAAAGGGCAGAAATAACTTACCTTGAGTTTGTAAATTTCTATCAATAAATATCTGTGAATTTCTTTTCTTTACTTTTATATACCGTCATCCACCTAAGTTGAAATTCGAGCAACGAGACATTTGGAGTGAGGTGAGAGAAAATAATAGGTCACAATACTGAAGATGAGCACTGAATGCTTTGTAAATAGTAGCAAAATGCTAAGTTAAAATGCATTTAAATACTGATATAAACTATCATATGTAACATATACAACACATAAGTGACATACATATAAATAATGCTATACATCACGTTATTTTACTATATATACTATAGACTATACCTATGAATTCTTAATATCTCTGCAACACAGGTAGCTCACACCATATTAAAAATGCTAGTGAGCAAGCAGAATGACAATGTTTCTAGTATTCAATAAGCTTATTTTCTTTCACAATGGTGTACATTTTCACCAAGCCATGAAATTTCTTTTTATAGTTCAATTTGCTATGAGAGTCAAATTAACATGGATTTCTAGATTTTTAGTCTCAGAGATCTATAGTTTCTGTAACAGTAAATTTTAAATGTTTATATATTTCACCTAAACTTAATATTTTAAAAGAGAAATATAAATGTTCTAACATGTGAAATCTCAAGAAATTTATCTATAGTAATAAAAGTGACATTTAGTAGTTTCCTCATTTTCATTTAAATATTTTTTGTCACAATTAAAATTGTAAAAACAATTTGCTTTGTTCCCAATAGGGGAAAAAAAGCACAAATGTCACAATCATGATGAATTTCAAGTCTTTCAACTATAGTGGAAATAATCATGAAGCGTAAGCTAAGTTTGACCCCCTCTGTGGTAAATACCTAAAAAGAACCCTAATATCTACAGTAAATACATTGAGAGAAGAAGTTATCACCTCGTATGATAACATAAATGAAGAACACCATTGTATTCAAGGCAGGAAAAAATTTTGACCTATCATTTTATAAATGGAGATTTAAAGTCTTGAGTTATTCCCATTTTATATTTCTTTCAAAATACAAAATAATTATTTAAAATACTTTGCCATTAAGCAAAAGAGATTATAGGGCTTAATTATAAGGAAGGTAAAGAAAATTTCCCAAACAGCTTTGATATTAAAGATTATTACATATAGGGTCACATGAACAGATGTCATCTTTTGGCAATTAACAGGTCAATGAATTTATGTTTACCGACATACAAATGATATATGTGGACAATAATAAACCTAAATCTATGAGAGGAAGATATTTAATTGCATTCTTAGAGTTCTTGAAAGTTTTAGAAATTAATTATTCCTAAAATAACACATCTATAACATTTTGACATGTCATGTTTTTCTAAAATCCTAAAAGATCTCACAATCACCAATATTTGATATTTTAAAATTAATTTATTAATAGCATCTATTATAAGAAGAGACTAGTTAAAATTAGAACATTATCTATTATTTTTGTACACGAATATGACATCATTTATACAAATGGCCAGAATTCACACTTTCATGTTTTTCTCCTAGGACTGGAACAACCCCCTCTTCCAGTCCAATAGGTGTGTGGATAAAAAAGGGCCCTTCATTACATGTAAATTTATGACTATTACCATAATCAAATTTTAAACCCTTTTTAAAAAACTATCTAATTAAATTAATTAATTGTTGCATAGTTTATTGGGAAGAGTTACTTTGTGTGGTGATGAGAAGGGGATTCCTAGTACTCCTGAAAATAATAATTTACCAAAGATTAGCTAGCCCTTTTAGTGTCCTCTTTCTCACAGAATATCCAGTAAAATCTTACTGGGGGCAAGCATGTGACAAAAACAGTGTTAAAAGACCAGTGCTCCCAAATTTTGTGTGCTTGTCAATCACTCAGGGATCTTGTTACAATGAAGATTCTGATTCAGTAGATAATGGGGTAGGACTTGAGATTCTGCAGTTCTAACAATTTCAAAGTGGTGCTAGTGCTATTGATAGGCAAACCACATATCCAACTATATTTCAGTATAGAAATACTAATTGCTCTAATAGTTATTAACAAGAACAAAACATAATCTGTTTCAGATTATCAATCACAAATGCTGAGATATTCATATTCAAATGGGGTATCCTGTATTTTAGGAGTAAGCACATCCAGATTCTTCATATTATACTTGAGGACACTGAAAGGTCAGTGAAGTTGAAAATATGGCCAAGGTCATACAGCTAGATGTGATATGTGCACTAGAACCAAGGAACCTTGAGTACTATTTCAATAAAAAAAAAAAAAAATCCTAACTTCTTTGACATTTCCATGTATTATATTTCTCTTGACACAAAACCTAAGCATGAGTCAATAATGATTAGAATTTCACCTTCTCATGTTGACAATAGTTTAAATGATGGCAGTATCCCTGGATTTACTGACTTTTCCAACAGCTAACTCACAGTAGGCAACTATCCCCTACAATAACAAGGGTATTCACACATCCTCTTTCTTCAAGAGGATGCTTGCAGCTTTTTTATGGACATTTTGCTCCTTAATTTTGAGAACCTGGGGAGAAAGGTGGGCAAAGAAGTAAATGGGTCATTAGTTAAAAGTCAAGGGTTGAATTTGTAAAAGGTTGTGGCAAAGTAAGCAACAAATGGGAAAGAATGAAGGGCATCAATATTGATCTCGCCTCTCATCTTTCCCTCTGTCTTCTTGCTTGCAGGTTTCCACCGTGTAGTCTCTCAAACAAACCCGACTTTATTTAAGCTGGGACTGATTTAACACTCCTGAACTAGTCTATCATCTTCTAATTTGGGCCTTAAAAACTGGTCATGGGTAACCCCCTGGGAATTAAGCTCACTTAGAAACACAACTACTGACGAACTTACATCTTGTTCATGGTTATCTCCTCCCGAAAGGACATTTCAGGATGATTTTTACAGGCGGTTCTTTTCAGCTTTCCGGGGCTCTTTGGATGGCCTTTTTAAGTTGCATTCATGAATAAAGTACAGTTTTTCTTTTATCCATTCCTCAGACTATTATTGAAATATTTTAAAGAGGCTTGCCTAAGATTTCCTGCTATCCTGAATAAGAAAAATCCCACCAAACAGCAAGATTCACCATTCATAAAGCACTTACAGACTGCATAGCCCAGGACTAACATGATTGCATTCTCACTTAATCCTTACAACTCTACGGTATTATTATCCCTACTTTTTTTTTGTTTGTTTTGAGACAGAGTCTTCAGCTGTCGCCCTGGGTAGAGTACTGTCACATCACAGCTCACAGCAACTTCAAACTCCTGGGCCCAAGCGATTCTCCTGCCTCAGCCTCCCAAGTAGCTGGGACTACAGTATTATCTCTATTTTGCAGTTGAGGAGGTTTCAGATTTATACACGCAAGTAAATCATCAAACATTATAAAACAAGAAATGACAGATAAGGGATTTGAACCAGGGGTCTGCTTGATCCAAGTGCCAAAACCCACCAAGTTCTACTGAGATTTATACCAAGAGTAAGTAAAATCGTTGAAGCACAACAACAAAAAAATATTTCCTCCATTTCTCTTTCTTTCTCTGCCGCACAAGTTCTTGTAGGCAGGTAGGTGTTCTCCTCCCTATACTTAGCCTCTCCCACGCCCTCTGCCATCTTTCCCTTTTGCTGCTGGGAACGTCAGAGATTGTTGCTGCAGCTGGTGAGTGGGCAGGTGCAGCCACCATCTGCTCTAGGAGTCCAAATGCGCACAAGAACTTCGCACCCAGAACCTGGCCCAGGCACCAAGAATTCCAGAACCTGCCGGGGACTCGGCTAACCCCGCCCCCTCGCGGTGGCGATTGGCTGAACTCTTCCTGAGTGCAAAGCGCTGATTAATGAAGGTGTTTGTCTCTTTTTCAAGTTAGTTCCAGACAGCTCTAAGGAGGTGAGACCCCCTGGGGAAGCGTGAATGGGGGCTTCAGTTCCTCCTGCCCGAAGGGTCCTTGAGAAGCCTGTTTGTTTTTCCCGGCGCTTGTCTCCACCCATCTGTTTCTCTCATTGGCTGAACTTGGTGGGCGGATGTGTTTCCATTGGCTGGGGGGCGGTGCCTGTTCCTGGCCAGGGTGGGGGCGGGGCCACCGCCGCGCTGAGCTTGCCCTTGTGTCTGCTGCTGGTTAGAGCTGCCGCCGCCGCCGCCGCTGCTGCCGCCGCCGCCGCCGCTGCCGCCGCCGCCGCCGCTGCTGCCACAGCCGCTGCTGCAGCCGGAGCATCCGGGAGCCACCGCCGCCGCCGCCGCTGCAGCTACCGCCACTAACGCTGCTTCCACCGCCGCTACTTCCCCTCCCAGGACCCCGAGACACCCCGAGTGCGAGCGGCGTGCTGCTTGCTGGCTCTGCCTTTCCCACCACCCCTCCCCTCCGTGACCTACCCACTCCTTGCAGCCTTCGCTCGCACCTTCCCCGACACCCCGGCATCCCTGCACCACCTGCTCGGGCAGCCCCGGCGGGCTCTGGGACTTGCTGTGCGCGCTGAGAGGAAGGCAAGCTTTAAACCCGTGCCTGGCAGACGGGCTGTCGCGGCTGCACCACCAGTAGGAGGAGGCGGAGAAGAAACTATTTCGCCCACCCAAAGCCCATTCTGCGGGTGCTTCGCCGCTGCCGCTTCTACTGCCGCCGATCCGCGTTCGCGGGTTCGAACACCGCAGCGGCGGGGACGCTGGGTCCAGCGGGCGCCGGGAGGAGAACACCAGCGGAGACCTGAACTCGTGTGCCCCGCTCACCAGCATCTCTTGCCCACTCGTTCCTTCCCCAGCCCTTTAGAGAAAGGACCATGATTTGGAAACGCAGCGCGGTTCTCCGCTTCTACAGTGTCTGCGGGCTCCTGCTACAAGGTAATCCCCGCCCCGCCGCGGAGAGCATCAACTTGACGCCCATTCCCCATCATCATCATTCCACCCCGTATTTCCACTCTTCCCTTTACGGTCCCCCAGTCCTCGGCGATTTCCACCCCCTCCCCCTACTCCCTGGTGCGGCAGGGGGCAGTGGCAGTTTGCACCAGCCCCTCGAATCTCTAGCGCTGGCTCAGCCCTGCCCTCCCAGCAGTCAGCCCCTTACGCGGCACCTTTCGCCTTTTCATTCACCTGAGCTTCCTTCATCTCACTCCATCCTCGCCAGGATCCCCCACCCACCCCACGCCTTTTGGCTGGCAACTTGTGTCTCTCTGAACATTCCACCCTCCCGACAACCCCCACCAGCCACCTCCCACATCACACTCATGACCGACCCTCTCCATCTCTTGTCGCTTTAACCTCCCCCCTTTTCGGGTCTCCTTTCCCTTTCCCCCTCTTCCCACCATCATCATATCTGTGTGTCTTTAAAAAGTGTGTGAGAGCCTGCGAGCGAGCTACCGAGACGGCGAGCACAGCAGCAGCGGCAGCACCGTGCGCATTGCAATAACATCCCCGGGGGGGAAATGTGTCGGGAGACGTGTCATTCACCTAGAAAGAGAGAGGAGACTCTGTCTGAGATTAAAAAAAAAGAAGAATAAAAGGGGGAGGAAAGAAAAGAACAAATGAATGAATGAACCAAGAAATAAAAAGAAAAAGAGGGAGAAAAATTAAGAGATTCCAGCTCACTTTAATAACACATTGACTTTTTATTATTCAGTCTGTGTCATTTCGTTTGTTTTAATGAAGAGAAATATATGTTTCCAAGCAGTTACTTTATTGCTAGAGGATTTCCGCTTAGATTCTCTACCTGTCTGTCCTCTCGCTGCCGCTTCTTTCCACAATTAGTATTATCCTTTCACGTGAAATGTAAGAACCCCTGTGACCGCAGCAGAGGGAAACCGCACAAAACACTGTTATTATGCAAATCACTGGGTTCGGATGTGGGGGTGGCTAGGGAATCTGGGTTCACTTTTTCCCAGACCCTCTCCTTTGAAGAAGGGAGGAGGGGGCTGCGTGGAATGTGAAAGGATGATGCCGGTTATGAAATAAATGGCAATGCGTGAAGTGGGAGTGCATGGGGAGAGGACCCTAGGGTGGCGGAGGCGGCGTGCCGGGCTGGGTGGGCAGGGGCTGGAGCGCAGAGGATGGCTGCTTTCAAGGGAGTAGTGTAGCTGTAGGGAGGTGGATGAGAAATGGTTGATAGAATATTTTTAAGCTAGGTGACTCTTGATTTCTTGATAAAGCTTTGCTCCCCTCTAACCCTTCTGTCATCATTTGGGCATTTACAAGAAAGATAAGTTGATCAAATTTATTTTTCCTTGGGTAAAAGGCCTCTGAAAGTAAGACACGGTAGACCCACAGGCATGCAAAACCCAGTTGGCCTTTGGAGGATTTAAATGAGGTCAGTGAACCATCTTTCAGCAAGTTCTTGGAATGCATCCTCTTTCCTGCCCTCCTCCGGGATATAGACTGGGGACCGTATTTTATTTATGCGTATTTATGAATGTGAAAGAAGGGGCGGCGGGCAGAATTTTCCTGAATTAACTCGCAGACTTTGCAGAGCTATTTCTTATAATATCTTTGTGGCAATGTTGTGTTTTTTACGTTGGGTGTAAATTCAGATCTGTCGTGTGTGCCAGCATCCCCGCGAAGGCAGACAGCACCTTCTCCCTGCTTACACCACCTCGTCCCATTTCTCGCCGCTCACACCCCCAGCCTCGCTCAAGTAACCCGGGTGGCTGACACATTACTGGGGTTCTTAATCGGTGCCGAAACAGTCTCACGGAGACCCTACTTCACCTCTCAGTAACTTGGATTTCTCAGCTCTGCTCTGCCTGCGTGTGTGAGAGAGTCTGTGCTTGTGCGTGCGCGCGCGCGCTCCGGCATGCGCCGGGTAGGGGGAGTGAGATGTGAGGAAATCAGTTAATTTGGTGATTGCGAGGAGAATTCAACACCACTAGATCTGTTTTTCCTGCCAATCCGTGTGTGATGGGCCCGGCTGGTCATGGCCCACGCTGCTGGGCTGGTGCGAGATTATTTATTATGGAGCATGTGGGCCCTGGGCTGCACTTGGGGTCGGCTCGTCTCTTCTTGCAACATTTCCCTGTGAATCGTCTATTCAGTGCGGTGCCAAATCAGTTTGCTGGTGCCGCTCTCTCAGCCTGGAGAGACTCTCTGCCCAGAGAGACTCCATCAGCAGCATTCAGGCATGGGTTTATTTTATGGAGTGTGTAAACCAATGATTAAGACAGCACTGCTTTCCAAAGGACACTGGAGAGGGGTGTGAAATGCACCACTGAGACCAGCAGCAGCACCAGCATTAGGTCCAAATAAATAAATAAACAAGCATCCTGTGCGGCTACCAGGGAAAGAGCCCCTGTCCAACCATGAGTGTGTACTTATGAGCTTCTTAGATTAGGCCATTTTAATACACATACACTACAAGAGGAGGTTTTTTAAAAAAGAAGGGGGCACAAAGCAGTGCCGGATTGTCTTCTCATGTTTATGGCTGCCTCACATTTATCAAACACTGCTGCACAGACACATCACACTTTGTTGATATTGTCAGTGTTTGCTCAGACAAATTGCTCATGCCTTCCTTGGCTTAGTCTTGGCTGAAAACATTGCTTCAGGGTTCAGATTTATGTTTCTTCCACTACTTTACTCTTTTATTAGGACTTGGTTAGATTGCAAAATGAAGGCTTTATTTTCAGGACATGGATTAATAGATACTTAGCAGATATTTCCTTTCTATGTTCAGGGAAAGTGAGGGACTGATTTTGGCTAGGGGAAGTCTGATCAGCCTGCAAGGAGTTATGACTAGGCAAATACTATAGGCAGTCAATAGCTTCGTCTTTTTAGCTTTATCAGCACTATAGTAGTATTGTGACTTAAGTAATAATAATCAGTTTTTCTCTGGTGTTATTATTCCTTTTCTTGCAGTGTGCGTTATTTTAGACAGGAAATCTCGTTTGAACATATTTGCTCTATGTTTCTGTGTTTTAATTCACCCTGTTTTATATTGTTATCAATATTTTTTACTTCTTCGGGGAAGCAAAATCAATTTTCTGGCTTGTTAGCACATAGAAAGATAAGCCAGTGGTGAGAATCAAGTTAGTGGTAAAAGGAGTAAAAATGAAAACACTAAACAAAAACACAAAGCAAAAGGAGGCTTACCTAATTCAATTCTATAACACCTGACTGTCCTCTCGGGGATTTCAGGAAATTAATAGAAAGAAAATAAGTATATACTTCCCAACAGACTTTTGTTTCTAACTTAAGTCTAACTTGTAACATAGATTACTTAGATAACACAGTTTGATTCATTGTTAAGGTATAAGGCAACTTGGCTTATCATTTTCCCCCATCATAGAAAAAGGGAAATCTGGAGTACAGGTAGGGGATGCATGAGAGAAATGAATTTTTCTGTTTTAAATGGGGAGTGGAAAAGCTTGCCACTTGTAACTAATCAATCCAGTTTCAATTGCTAACCATTGCTGAAGCTTTATCCCTTTCTGTGCCAGAGGGGGCGCTGCAAAGATAAAGGGAATTCTAGGAAGCACAGGGAACAATCCCAGAAAGGGCAAGAGAAAGACAGGCAAAATGCAACACAAAATAGACATGCATACAGAGACCTGATTTTGTTGAGAACCTTATTTTTGTGTGTGCTAATTGGTCTTATACAAAAGTGGCTTTAGTCTTTTCTGCCGTGGAATTCTGATTACTTATTTGTTAAATTTAGTAAGAAAAATACTCAAGGCTCCCTTGGGCACACATATTGCTTGCCTGGCTATGTGTCATGAACCTCACCTTGTATTTTTAGAAAGCACACTATAATATGTGCTTATATACACCATCTAATACCTATGCTTTCTGAAAGCATGTCTGTCCAGTTCTTTTACTCTTACATATTGTAGCTCGTCAAGCTCATTTCTTAAGCTCAGTGCAAATCTTGGGATATACCCTACTCTTTCCTTTTATGATTATCAGAAACTTTAAAAAGTTTCTGAATGTAAGAGCCAATGACTATGACTTAGTCAAACACAAGACAATTAGTAATTGAGAAAATCTCCCCTGCAACTATGAGGAGTTTCTCCACTAATTTTGTATCAAGATATGGAAACTTAGTTCATTGTATTTTCCCTTTCTATAACTATTAGAACTCTGGAAACATAATGTGACAAAGCTAACCAGCAACTGAGATAAGCATTTCTGTGTCCTCCACTGGAAGAACAGATGCTAGAAAGCTATTTGTCCTACATTTAAATAGTGAGATAATGTCATTT
Organism: Arctocebus calabarensis; assembly: GCA_963573935.1. Lineage (NCBI taxonomy): Eukaryota > Metazoa > Chordata > Mammalia > Primates > Lorisidae > Arctocebus > Arctocebus calabarensis. Next base: position 16,868 of record CAUYON010008917.1, read on the forward strand.
TTCTCAAAGAAAAAAAATTCCTTAAATCACTTTAAGAGCAAACAAAATGTTGGAAGACATCCTAATCTTGCATTAAAAAGTGGCCTGGAATCAAGATCAACTCAACTCATGTCAATTTTCTCCTTGAAATGAGGAGCCTATGGGTTACCAATCTTTAGAGACAAGTAAGATGTATTTATTATGGAGGATTGATTTATTTATAATTATACGACGTAGACCTTCTCTCATATAGATGTTTTATTTGATCGTGCTGACTTGCGCTCTGTGTTTATTGAGAAAATAGTCTTCATGGTAAAACCAGCTGGCTGAGTAGGTTGGAGAAGCAAAACCGCAAACCAAAGATGTAGACTCCCGAACTAAAGTCAAAAGCCTTGTGTTGAATTGGCAGGTATTTCTCTGGTTTACCCTCTTAAAACAGCGTTGGTGCCTGATGATTATTAAACAAGTTGATACTTGATACAAAATTAAGTTTTCCGAGGGCAAGCCCTAAGCCTTACATATCCTTGCAATTTTCTTATCCTCATTTTATTTGATGCTTAATAAATCATGTTGGATTGAATAATGGGTATGTCCCACTTAGTTCTGTTGGAGTTAAATGGGCTCTTCTCTGCATAATGTATCAGGACTCATTTTTTGTTAAGTCATGTATGTAATCGTTAATTTTGGCATTTTATGAGCTATGTTGGTTGATGAAACACTTTTCCTATAGAAAAGTACCATATAAATAGTTCTTGATATTTGTCTTTAAGTGAACTCAATTTGATTAGTTGTTAACATTGTTTGCCTATGTTTTTTTCTCTTTTCCTTGATTAAAAATACCAGATATTTTCAGTTAGATTAGATCATAAACTTGTCTCATGAAAAAAATGAAGGGCATAAATTAAATTTACTGATTTAACCTAAAATATTTAAAAGGACAAGTTCATTGCCAACATTTTATTTGAAAATGTCAAGCATTTTTGGAGTGCAGTTCTGTAATATCCAAAAAAGAGGCATCTTCTGCAAATTCCTCGTGTTAAGAGGTGGATGAGGATGAACCCAGAGCTGTGGCAGCTGAAGCCCCCTGCTGTGTGATGATGCAAATGGCATCTCCGGCTGCAGCATTAACAAACACACAGGAAGGCAGTCATGTGGCGTGAGAGTGAAATGGGAAGGCTTTTCATGGCTTGTACTGGACATAAAACAGCCTATAGCTTTATATATCCAGAAGTGATCCAGGATATTTATAATCAGATGAGTCCATGAAAAAGCAAAAGATAGAACATATATTTTGCTTGGAGATTAATAAATAAATCCTTATGAAATTATCAACATTTTTCAGCCAATGAATGGTGAACATTTTATTTTCTTGCAGAATATCAGGGGCGTGTGCCAGCTTGATGAAGATGAATAGCAAAGTTAAAACAGGATTTCTATGCAGTTTTTTTACATGTGCCCTAGGAACTGTTGGGCTGGGAAGAATTCTGTTATCCTGATTAACTAGTCAGATAGTTTATTTAGTGCCGTTAAGTGGAATTTGTGTTAAGATATATCGGTAGAGAATGTTTCTTTTCTAAACAATACTATTTATCACACAGGTTCTTTAAAAAGAGTAAGAGTTGTGGATCCATTGTTATGTACAGGCCTACCATGAAAGCCTATTAGATAACAGTAACTGATGGAGCTTCGTGTATTTTGATTAGATTTGCCACAGAGCAAAATAATTGGACATATTATATGTATTGATTTTCATTCAGTAAATGAGCCCAGTTGACCCTGTTAATATGTTCTGTAGATTTTTTAAACAGATATGAAATTGTTTTCATTTGTAGAAGTATGTTATCTATTTTAAAATTAAGGAATAAATATTCTTCTTTGTTAAGAACCAGTTAAATATTAATGCTATATCAAACGTAATTATTAAGAAAGGAAGTATTCTTTAGTCCCTTATTTTTATATATGCATATTATATATGTTTAAAGTACATCATCATGAAATTTAAGTTTTTGTGTGAGAAGTACTATTATACCTATCTTGAGTGTCTTGCTTGTACTGTATCATCATCATACCTTTGTTTAATTCTTAATAAACTATTCACTTGTAAAAAAAATTAAATAAAGTATATCATCATTTTTAAGACTAATTTTTCTTATCAAATTCTTACCAAATCAGTATTTGGGGTTTTCAGGGATGCAGTGTAAAGAAAAAGGTAAGAGTTTGTTTTGTTTGTACTTGTCATTTTCTTTTACCTTTTTAATTAAGGTTAGGAGATGCATTTTTTTTAATAAACTTTTTTAGGCCACAATGATTAGATTTTTCACTTAAAAAACAGACAAGGTTTACGGCTTCTGAAGTTGACTTAGAGTTGAGCATTTATTCTGGTTCTTCTTTTGTGCTCATGAAACTGAATGATAAGGAACTGTTACTACCCGAAGGGATACAGAGCTAAAGTTGTAAGATCAGCCATAGAGTGAGCTGGCCATTAATTATTCACATTGTATTTTGGAGGTCTTTGAAGTAAATATTAAAACAGGCATTATTCAACTTAGGGGATAACTCACTCTGAGTCAGCAAATGGTTTCACTTGAATTTTTAAGTTCTTTTTCAACCGTTTCAGTGCTGAGGAGGAAGTCCCTTTCCACTCATAGTTAAGAGTTCTAGTGGGGGCTAGGTACTGACATCATTAGGGAAATAAAGATCTTTTTGCTTTAAGGAACATAAAATCTTAAAGTCAAGATTTGATCACACCTTTGTGTGCAAGTAATTTCACATTATAAGAATAAAAGGTTAAATCGAGTCCTTAATAAGTTTGTCTATTTTATGATGGTTAATTTATAGCAAGCATGCAGAGTTTAGCTAAAGCTGTCCTTGGGAACAGAGTGAGAATGCACCTTTCCTGACAAGGATGTGCTGCTGACTGCTAAGTGTATAACTGTATCATTGATGTGGTGTAATTTATAAAGCCAACTAATTTGTTCTTGTAAAGAAATGTTTTTAGCTCTGCATTAAAATTGTTTACATTTAAAAATGCAGGTGCCTCCCATAATGATTATTTAAACATCGAGGCCTAAATTTTGTAGTGTGTCAAATAAGTCTGTATTTCTTAAGAAATATATTTTTCACATTAGCTTGTCTCATATATCCCCTGTGGGGAAAAATGTCCCTGACACCTATACCTTCTGTTCATTCTCCTTCTTTATATGCCCTCTGCTTTTCAATCTGGAGTTGCAGACTTAGGTTGAAATGAGAATGAATTACCAATTAGAATATTTACATTTAAAAGCAAATAAAAAATATGTACTAAGGGTGTCCTTTAATTGCCTAAAGCTCTCTATTTTATGTGCTGAACTCTGAAGAGTAACTCAGCTTTCTTCCTACTCTCCAGGAATATAATGTCTCTCCATTCCCTGACCATATCACTGACCAGAAAGACTCCTTAAAAAAATTAATAGAGAACGAAGACTAGTTGAAGAAGGAACATTTTGTTACATGATGTGTACTGAATTTGGACACATGGATTGTTTTGCCTTTTGACTCCCTCAAACCATACACCCCAGTGTTTTATCAGGAATGAGACATATACAATGTGTGTTTAGTTGTTACTGTTTTTGTTGTTACTGCATTTTTTTTTTTTATTTTTTAGAGTTCCAACACTTTAGTCTCTTTAATAAAAATGGTAAAAAGAGGAGGAAAGGAATGTGAGTGAGTGAGTCAGCCAGCCAAACTCTCAGAGCCCGGCTGGCAAAACCAACTAAATTAGCATATGCTAGGCTGAGTATTTCCCTGTGCTGTTACATAATCCCTTTCTAATAGGAAATCAGTTCTCATACTTAACCCTTTCCAGAGGTTTGGAATTCTCCCACTGTTATATTTTTATTTTGCTTCATTTATTTTCTCATGAATTGTGTAGCTCTGCATTGAAGGGCTTTTATGTCAAGTTCCTTTTTTTTCCTTCTTCAGCCTTTCTGTACACAAATGTTCCATTCTGTGTCCAACTTCAGGATTCAAACATCAACTTTTCTATAGCTTTCACTGAGGGGATCTGATTAGCATTTTAGTCTCCCTTTACTCACGTGCAGCTTTCTTTTGAAAATGTATTAGTTCTATGAGGTTCCCCTAAGGATTCATAATACTCCAGTTTGTTACATGTACTGTGATATTCAGTGTGCCTTAATTATGCACGTGTCCTCATTTCAAAGCCTTTTCAGGGATCATGTGGGATAGAACAGGGGTCTGGCTGTAAGTTCACTGTCATGTATTAATGTGTAGGTGGTATTCAGAGAAGGATGTTTCTAAAGGCAATTATCTATCTATGACTCCAATATAGCAAGCAGTTACTCACACTCTGCACTTAGTAGTTACCCTGCCAAGGCAGAATTAAATTCACCATTGTGATACATAATACAGTATCTGTTATTTAGAAATATAACTGCTCTGGGAATGAAAAAAAATAATGAGGGAAAATGTGTATTCCTTACCCTGAATAGAGATTGTTCCTTTCACACTCCCAAACAAAAAGAAGAATCAGAAATTGTTCCCGTGTCGACACTCTATTCCCAAACTAGCCCATTAACACATTTTGCTATGGTAAGATCTGGAAGTTTTCCTGGTTATTATATGAGGCTACAGATTTTTAAATAGAGAAATTGCCTGTAATCTTCATGAACTGCCAAGTGTCAGTGCATTGCAAAATTTTAGATGTATTTTCAGGTTTTGATTTGGATTTTTTTAGAACTGTGAAAATATAGGGGAACGCTGAAGTTAACTGAGCAGAGAGGGGAAAAAAAAACATCTTTTTAAAAGACTTCATATGTGGACGGGTTGCTATAAGAATGGGGTTGTTTCGTACATGTTATTTATAAGTACATATTATCATTTATAAGAGGGATTATTCTCCTATATTTCATGACTTTGAGAGTGCATTTACATTGTGTCCTTAGACTTACATGTATTATAACTCTGGCTTATGTCATAAGAAAATTTTGTTTTCATTTGTAACTAAAACTTGCATGATTTTCTTTTTCTTATAGCTATAGCAATAAAAAGCATTTTATACAATTGTTACAATAAATATTAAACCAGGCGGTGCCCGTGGCTCTGGTATATGTCTTTTAATAATATTTTCATTCCACTGATTGATTTATTTTCTTACAGTGCATCTAATCTTGACACAACTTTTTAATTGGACCCAGATAAAATTTAAGTATTTATGTTATAACTGCCAAAATGCCAATACAGTATTCTAAAATAGAATAAATATTTGCAGTGACTTTTCATTTGTATGTAATATATAAGAAGACAAAATTGGATCCCAAGAAACAAAAATAATCTAAGTAATGATGTACTTCACAAAAATGTGCATGCATTGTTTTCAGTGTGAACAGTCAGTTCAATTTGCTACTGTGAACATTTTCCTCAAAGCTTTGAATCTTCTTTATGTCTTTAAATATCTTAAACCTGTATCTTTTTTCTATTTTTCTAAAGATTTTATCTCTACTTCCAAAAATATCCCTGGTGATGATTTTGGTTAAGCATGAAGCCACGTGACCTTATTTTTCTACTTGGATTAGCCAGCATTTCGGATAAATGTATAAACAAAGGGGAAGTGGAGAGTGCAAGCTGCCCTTGATCCGATCCTCCAGATTATGAGTATAGACTGACCTGCTTTTGTTATTGCCAAGCTACAGAGGAGAGCTTCTCTGGTTAGACGCTGAAGTAGCAATCCGGATACATTCTTCTCAGTTAACTGGAAGGAATTCTGTTTTATTTATAAGGCCTTTAAAAGAATTATAATTATTGGTCTGTTTTTTTTTATTTTTTAAATAATTGTTAGTTACTTATTCTTCTGCAATGGAGGACACATGTTCCCACTGGTTGAATTTGATCTATTTTTCTTTTTGCATTTGAAAGCCAAAGGGAGGTAGGATGGGATATTAACTGCTTTTTTGAGGAGAATTTAAATATAGTTAATGGGAGCTGAACACCAAAGGAGTAAAAACTCTATAATTTGTAGTGACTGTATTTTCCCCATAAAGTGTTTTAAGTACGCTTTTCCTAAAAGGTCCCAGTGAAATGTAGCTTTTCTTAAAAGTCATGTAGTTTATCTTCACATTTAAAAAAAAATTGATCTTAATTGATTTAAAAAAAAATCAATTTCCCTGATGTCTTTTGGATGTTTGGCTGTTTTGACTTATTTTAAAAGGTATTATTAAGCAAGCTAACAAGATTTACCTTATGCAAGGTGCTGAAATCACTCTATCATCCTCATGGAGAAACATACATTCAATAAACAAAGATCCAATGTAGATTATATTAGCTCAATTTATTAAGGGTTACTGCTACTTTATAGTTGATATAAGTTATATTTTCCCCTGACTTCTATTAATACTTGGTCTTGCTGTATGTTAAAACATATCTGTGTGAAAATTATACTGGATTTTTCTTCTTCTCCGTGCTGGGTTCTTGGTCTTGGGAATTGAAAATGAATTCAGGGACCACAGGCAAGCAGAAGTGTCTTTAAACTTTAACTCGCTCACTTCTGCCCATTGGCCTTCTGTTCCCATGGGGTGCTTTTCTCCACCCAGTCCCTGGGGGAGGAGGAGGTCCTCCCTGTTATGTCTTGTCTAGCAACTTCCAGGGACCAGTGGATCCACAGGTTACACTGACACTCTGTGGTGGTCATGGAACGGCCTGCAGGGGATTTTCAAGGGTTGCTGACTATGCCCAGTGTCCTGTACAGACCCCCTTCCTTCTTCTGCTGCCTCATTTTTCCTATCTCTGCCTAAAGCCTTCTGGCTCCTATCAGTACTATAGCTGCAAAAGAATAACTTTCTTTTCTAATGTGACTTCTGTTTTGCTTTTAGTGATTGACTTTCTAAAGACTAGGGCATAAACAGGAAGGTCATTTGGGAAGCAATTTTTGTTGACTATTTCACAGTTTGGATGAAAAAAATATTAATATATTATTAAATTTAATTATGTCAAGCATGTTCCTATACATCTATAGTTGGGTATAATCTTTTAATTTTTCATGTGTACCACATAATCTCTAACATATGGAAAAGTAAGGAAAAGCTATACCTTCGTGGTGCTCAACAGTTTTTTTCTTTCTACCTAAACATATTTTATAACACGGTCAGTATAGCATTAACTTAAGGTCTTAAAATAACATTTACTAAAATTCAACAGTTTTAGTCATTATGATCCACTCAGGAAAGTGAATTTTAATTTAATGAATGGACTTTATTTGTTATCTTAAATGCTAAAACATGTCAAACCAGCATTCCTGTCCAGAGTCACCAAATTAAAAACAATACCTGTAATATTCTTCAAAAGAATGCTGTAGTCTGAACATTGTCTTATAGAAAGATGTAATGCTAACTCTCATGAAGAAGAGGTTGTGTGTTCAATAACATTTATAAGCATATTTCTAAAGATTAAGTAAAATTCATAAAGGATAATTTCATGCTCATTGTTTGCTTTTTAAAGAAATTAGCATAGATAATCTATGGGTTAGTTTAGACTAATTGTGGTGTGAAACTTCAGATCTATCCATACCATTTTACTTCCATGCAAAAGCTAAGACAAAGATATTGCTGGAGAGACAAGCAGTTGTTAGTTTCTCAGAATGGTGGATGTCTCTAAATTCATATTTACTTAGTATTGCTTTAAACAATTTTATTGACTGTAAGTGTGAACTATCAACAAAGCAGAACATAATATCCCAGAAGATATGACCTCATAAAGTACATGTTATTATAAAACATATACATTTGCTGGGTATGGACAGACTGGATAGGGTAATATTTTTATCATTTAATGATGGTCTTTTTTTTTGTTGTTGTTGTTCCCAAGACAAAATCTCTACTCAGTTGCCCTGGGGTTGAGTGCCATAGCATTATAGCTCACGGCAACTTCAAACTCTGGGCTCAAGTGATTCTCTTAGCCTCCCAAGTAGCTGGGACTACAGGCGCCTGCCACAAGGCCAGGCTACTTTTTGTTTGTTTGTTTGTTTGTTTGTTTGTTTCAAGAGAAGGGGTACCTCCCTCTCGCTCAGGCTGGTCTGGAACTCTTGAGCTAAGGCAATCTAATGGCCTTGGCCGCCCAGAATGTTAGCATTACAGGCAGGAGCCACCCCGCCCAACCTGATGGTCTTATTATGAGGTAAAAGAAAAGCAAATCAGGCATTAGGATTTTCCTCCGAAGATCTTCGATCACTTAGTTGCAACATAAAGAAGCACAGGAATGGGTTGATGAAGGAGGAATAAGGAAATAAGAGATACTTCTAATTCTTGGGTAGAATATAAATAAGGACAGTCTGATTACAGCGAGAGTGGAAGTGATAGTGAGGTTGGCGTGGTGGGTGTTATTTTGTAGTTGGAATTCTTGATTCTGTAGCGGGTGACACTATCATTGGGCTAAAGTAGGCTTTAATTTTGAAGTGCCCTGCAGCAGCAAGATGTAATGGTGGAAATCAAGAGGCCTCTGTCTTAGAGGCCTTGAGCAGCTTCCTTTTCTTGCAGCTTTGTTTCTTCCCCTGCAGACTGAGAGGTTGGAACCACATTCATTCCTTGGCGATGTGTTGTAGAGGGAACTTATGGATGACTGCAAACTGTTGAAATGGCATTTTTTTCTTTGCACCTAAACATATTTTATAACACAGTCAGTGTAACATTAACAAGGTCTTAAAATAACATTTACTAAAATTTAATTTTTACATCCATCCTATGCATTATTCAGTGCTTAAAGTTTTTACATATGTAAACAGGTTTTTATTCTGATATATGTGCCTATATAAATTTTGGAGCTATTCTTTTTCTATCAATGAATTTTACAAATTAATTTTGTAGTCATCAGCTTGAGTTTGGGCCATACATATATTTCTTAGGAAATTATATTTCTTAGATCAACTCTGAAAATTAGGAAATTGTTGTCCCTTTAGTCATTTTTATTATTCGGAACTGACTGAATTAGATTTTTCAGTTTTCAGTTCAAATTTATTTTCCTGTACATTTGATGTGTCTGTAAAAAATTTCTATGATAAGAACTCAGCTGCAACTCAAACTTCGGACTTCACTTTATAAATGCAAATAATGTAACCTAATCATGCATACACTCATGTTAACCTAAAATTAAAAAGAAACTCTATGATTATTTTATTCTCTGCAGCCTTTGGTTTTCTTAAGCATAATTTAGTAATTCATTGATTCATGTTTTCACAAATTCCTATTTGAAGGCAGTGTTGTAAATGCTGGATATACAAGCAAACAAAGTGGAAATAGCTTTTACCCTTGTGGAGTTCACAAACTATTGGTGGCCACATAATATATAAATCAAAATACATGTATATTAATTCTTTTTTCTGAATTAAAAATAAAAATTTTACTTTTGTAGTAATATATTTTCAGCAGCAACAGAATAAGAATAAAGCTATATCCATGAGGACATGAAATCACCGATTTAATAACGCCATAAACCTCACTGGGCTTTTTAACATTTTTTACTTAAGCTTAGATTAAAGAGCTCTCATTTCCTCCAGCCGTTTATCCTGAAAACATTCTCAGTATGATGCCAGTTTCTTTCTTTTTTTTTTTTTTCATTAATACAACTTGAAAGAAGCTGACAAGTGAACAAGAAATATTCAAGCATGCTGTATTCTAACTGATTTGTTGAAGAGGATGATTCATTTAATTCCATAAAGGCTCAGTGGGCCAGAACAGTAGATGACCAGGTCAGCAGAGGGAATGTAGGGAGAAGAGGTCTGTGAGAAGGATCTATGTAACAAGCAACAATATTTAGTTTTTTAGAGCTAGAGTTCTGCTTGAGCAATTCCGATGTTACCAGCGACAGTCATTTAAAGAGCTGCTGATGCCTCAGGGAAAACATTTTTAAAGTGTCCTATCTAGAAACAATGCTCCTTGTACTGTATCGTATATATTACAGTCCTGCTCTTGCTTATATTACAATATATTGTGCCTGATTAAAACCTGTTCTTAGCTTTTTGAGAATGCCGATTAAATGTTGTTTCTGAAACCTTTCTTCCTGCTCAATATGCTCCGAATATGATTGAAATATTAGCCACCCGGTAAACAAAGCTGGAGAATAGATGGGAAGACCATTTAAGATCTTTAAAAATAAAATGAATTTTATAAACAATTATTTAAAAGAGTCAAGATACATGAACAGGCTAAAAATATTCTTAGCATCATTGTTATTTCTGTTACTGTTTAACTTCGATGATTCCACAGTGGAAATGATGAGGTATTTCTAATAGAGTATATGGCATTTTTGAATATATTATGTACTGGCTAGTGATACCTCTGGAATATGTGATATGCAAGGTATTGTAGATAATATGATTCTGCTCCAGTTTTCTTTGATGCATATGTTGAAAATCACATTGATGTTCTAGCACATGTAATTATTGTATTTAGAGATTTGTGTAGTGGGATATACATAATAATACAATGCAGTTTAAAATTTTTCAGCTTACCCATTAATTTGAGTTCTAATTTCTTTTTCTTTTATAAGAAACTTTAAAATTAAAGCAGTTCAAGTAAATGCTGTGTTGCAGGTAATAATTTGCTAGAGTGTAGTTTTATAGTCAATGATGTATTTTGAAAATATATTCAGTTTCCAGCGTCAGAGATGCATCCGTACTTGGAAACTTTCACAGAGGGAACTAGGTGGTGCTGTTCTGTCATCTTTGTGTCTTAATGGTTTCTCTGGGCCTGCTCTGTTCATTAAACGCTTTCACACAAGAGCTACATTAAGTAAGGTGCAGTTTAGGCCTCCAAGTGATATTATTTTTTAATAACCTTCTAAGTTTATTTTGGTTTTGTATTTTTATTTTCATCACTGTTTTTTTGTATAGCAGATAAAACTTCTTTCCTAAGCAGCAAAATACAACATCACGACTTACTACTTAACTCATTTCCTTAATGTTTAAAATCTTTAAATTTTTATGTTACCATGTCTTCTTAAAACGTTGGCTTTTTGTTTGCCAAAACGTTTATTATTATTTGAGTCAGAGTTTGAAATAGTCACATTTTGTACTTTTTAAGAGTTGATTTTATTTAAAATGCCACAGATATGCTAGCTCAAGAAAACATGCATTTATAATGATTATTTGCAATGTCACACATTGTGTGAAATCTTTAAATGAAAAGAAACAGAAATCTATCTGTTGAAAGGAAATTCTGTTTGTCTAATTTACTTCTCTGTTAAGGAGAACTGCCCTCAATCAGGGTATCTGTTATTCTTTTCAAATTTCTGGACTTGATCAAGATAATTGTGCCTTTCCATAATCTTTGGGCTAGTGTGAAATAAAACACTTATTTAAACCTAAATAAAGAACAATGTTGCTCCATTCTCCCTATATGTTTAGCACACTGGTATCTCTGAGGCATATTTTCTCAGTATGCAGTATAGTTTCTGTCAGATACGTTAACATTTTGAAAACGTAGCTAAGAGAAAATTTAGAAAGAAATGTAATTTATTCAATCGATTATCATCCTTTCTTCTGCATAAGCTACTGTGATCTATATTTCTTACTATACCATTTGTGAAGAGCATATCATATAATTTATTCTCTAAGGAAAACCTTGTTATAAAATGATGATAAACTACTCAAGAGTTCTGCCCATGTGCCTTCTTGTAGAATAGAAATTCTACATAATATTTGCTCAAATGGGGAAAAATAACTCATGGCCCTAATTTCTGAGATAGTAAAACCATCTTGCTGCTATTTAGATCATAAAACATTTAGATTTTACCTTAATAGAGAGCTGAGTGTTATATAGAAAACTCTTTGTATGTTCTGTTATCTTCCCAGTCTTTTATCTGTGGGAGACAGAATCAATACGAATTTCAAAATGGTTCCACAGGATATCATCTTACAATGTGGAGAGATAATCTCGGAGATGAACATCTTCCAGACTAATAAACGTAAGTGAGAGTATTGCTAGACTTCTGTGCTCATCTCTGGCCTTCCCAAATAAAATAAAATCATGAGTTTAAAATGGGAGAACTGCTGAAGAGAACTAGGATTTTTTTTATTTATGAGAAATGCCTTAATTTCTATCAAATGAAAATTTTCCTAAGAAGGATTAGGTAACTCCTACTGTATACTGTCATAGCCTTTACAATGTGAAGAAACCTACTGGTAAATGGATTTTAAAAATCAAGAATACATAAACAGTATTATTACATTTGGAATAACAATATTTGTATTAAAATATTTTCTAGCTTTTTGATACTATAGTTATGAGAGTAAAGGTTGGGTGGAACAAAGAAATTATAAAAGGCATTCATAGATTTACCATTCTGCATGCTGAAAAGTATGTGTTCATGAAAAATATTTGCTTCCCTTTTGAACGCTGACATTTTGTCAGGAATGCTAACAAGAGAATATTCAACTTTGGGATATTAGATGCTAAATTTACCTGATTAGGGAAGACTATCATAAGATCAATGATTTTCTGATAGCCTATTTTTAAAATACATCATATTTTAAATAAAGTGTGATATTTAGTGGAGAAAAATGTAAATTATAAATGAATATACCTTAAAATGATTTCTCCTTCAAAAATATCAAAAGTCTATTGGCTATTTTAGTTAATTTCTTAAGTATCAAAAATATAAAAAAACCCTTATATTTGGTGATAATCCAAGGATTACTTATAGTTGTAGAGGTAAATTAAACTGAAAGACACAAACGCTTATTTGGAAATATGTTTCAGCTTGGAATGAGGCTTTGGAGTTCATACCAATATGTTCTCTGCATTACTTCTTGAGAGCTTTCATTAGAATAAGAAAAGGCTCTTTTTACAATTATTACTGTTGAAAATGAATCTCAGGCAATATAGAAAAGCCATTAGCTATTAGTAATCAATGGCAGCAAACATCATTCTAGCAGGTTATCTTATCCGGGAAACTTGGGAAACTTTCAACTTTGGAAACTTCTTTAGAGGTTTCCTTTCATCTTGCCACGTTTTATCAATGATCAAAGATTTATATCTCATGGATCTAAAGGTGGTTTTACTTTAAAAGGTAGACTAAACAAAAAATAAACCTCAAAAGCAATAATAAGTAAGAGATTTCTGGATTTCTTTTGAGATCAAAGTCAGACGGCAAAATAGGTGAAAATTCCAGGAAAAGGACTGATAGTAATTAAGAGAACAAAAGCAATAGTGCAATGAAAAAGAAGAATTTAGATCTTTTGTACTTTTAAGTATATCTTTCTTTATTACATGGATAGAATTTCCAAAGAAGAACTGAAGTGGAATGATAGCTGATATCAGCAAATCAAGGTGTGAAGGACCCATTGGATAGTTTCATCCCACTGGTGAAAGAGGTTTGAATAGAACTAAATGAGAAGTTAGTATTGTATTTGGTGTAGCACACCCAGAGCCTAATTGTTGTGGAAGAGCACTGATAATGAAGAAGTGTAATATCATTAATAGGTTTAAATAATAGTAAGCACATATGACAAAAAAATAAAATAATAATCTTTGGGGAAAATATATTTCCATAAACTTAATATACTCTCATGTACAACTTATATCAAACTAAGAATTTTCAAACTATGTCTTCCCTAGTTGGCTTTGATTATGTCAATATTTAATTTATTTTAAAATTAGTACTCTGGTCTCTCTCTGTTGGCATTAATATGCATGGAAATAATGGGATGCAATCATTAGGACATGCTTGTGTTTTATAGGTCAATCTCAGGAGAAACTCTATGGCTGGACAGTTTACAAATTTTCAAGTTTTCAAAAAAGTAGCTTATTGTTGGCTAGATATATTCAGATATGAAACTGGGAAAAGCATCACAAAAGAACAGTTCTTAATAGCAGCAATAATTTCATTATTGATTTGTTTTCGATAGCTATTGACTTCACCAGACAACCAAACATACAAAAGCAGTTTCTATATTAAATTCCTTGTGTCAATCAGCAGAAGTTTCAAAGGAATATTGCTTCCTTGAAACTAAACTGTTAAACCTGGACAGAACTTTACGCTTAGGGAAGCCACCTTCCCTAGCCTGAAGCCTTCTGAAATAAAGGCACTTGTGAAAAAAATTGTCTTCTCATTTCATATAAATAAACAAAATATATAGTGTAAATTAGATATGTATGGTAAGCATTTAGAAATGGAAAATGTACATTTGCTAATCTAAACTTTAAGGCATTAATCTAAATGTGCTAATAACCTTTAATTGTCTTCCAGAACCTTATGGAAGACATGAATGTCCCTGTCAGGAATTATATATTATCTTGTTAACAGTTGCCTATTTTCTGTCTTTTTCCTACTGGCTGGTAAGCTCTGTGAGTGCAGGGATACCTTTTATTGTTTTTAATCTTCTACTTTTAGAATATTATGTGCCATACATTTGTTTAAATAGCTTTTCTTGTCTAATTGAATATAATGCTCTTGATTTATTTTTAAATAGAAGATTCCTTACTTTTTGATCAACTTCCTACAGAGAACAGAAACAAAATTAACCCTTGTACTTAAAATACACTTAACATTAGTAATAAATCTATTGAGTTGTCTTTTCTTAGACATACCATTTAGATTGTATATCACTTGTTATCTGAGAACATTTGGAACTATATTTATATGTTTATGGCATAAGACTTAAAGCATAATGCTAGTGTTGCTCATTTAAAACAATGAGAGGGAATTTACTTGCAGAATGCCATAGAACACTTTTTGAAGTGTTCAGTGTATTCCCTGTGTTAGTTTGTCATTGCTAGGAGTTAGGGAGGTGTCTGTGTGCGTTCTTAATGTCGGAAATTTATCTGAAGTTATGAAATTGTAACTGAGTTTAAACTAAAGATCATAATAGGCTATTGGGGAAATTTTATATAAGAAATATGTTTTAGGAAAATCAGATATATGCTAAGTATAAATTCGGCTGCACTTTAGATTTACACGTGATATCATTTCAACCCTATTTAAATGTTATTTCAGTGGCAACATAGTGTAAATGCAAAGTACAAGGGATAGAGCATTAAGAATTAAAGCTCTGATTATGCCTGTGCATTGGCTTTCTCCATTGCCCAGGGAAACGGCTCGTCTCTCTAGAAGTCAGTTACTCAGATGGTGTTAGGCTTGGATCATTTCCAAGGTCACTTTGCAACTTAAAGACTGACTCCAATTCAGCAGATGAAATTAAATAAATGGATATGCTTCACAAAGGTTAGGATATGATTATGTCTTTTTTTGTCAAATGAAAAACTTTCAATCAAACTGTCATAAAGTGAAGAAATATATTATTACTAGTGTTCATAAAATTCTATGATGTACAATTATCTACTGTGTTTTAAAATTTTATGATATTTATTAATGGATATATTGGTCTATTGGTGTATTTATTGATACAAATCAATAATTTTTTTTGTTATATAATTCCATTTGTTTGAAAAATGTGTGTGCCTGCGTATATACTTTATTGTATTTCTGACTTTTCACCCTATTCTCTGTAAAGAGAGCCGGGAATAACTAAAAGAGACATCTTTGAAGAAATTTTCATTTTGTAAAACACCTTTAAGAAAAATCTTAAATTATTTGAGATTATCACCCTTTAAGTAGGGGAGGAATGGAGAATTCCAGGAAGACTTGATGAATGAAGATCATTTTACACTGAGTGCCATAAACAACTATTTTTATGTTCATTAAGGTTTTCAAAACAAAGATAATTGTTCTTAAACTACTCCAAGTGTACACTTGATTTTTATTAAGAAATAATTTTCAAATAAGACTCCTTGACTTTAAAATAGGAGGCAGTGAATAGGAGGCTTTTTTAATGTCTAACAGGATGGATTAATTTTTCATCTTTTTTGTAATATTTAAAAGTGTGCCATTTCAAGTTAAAGTAAGAGAACTGGAGGGCCTCAAATCAGGAGATAGAACTTCATGAAACCACTTTGCACAATTTGCAACTAATCCACAATTTCATTTTTGTCGAATAGAATTTGTTGTTATGAAAGTCAAATGCTTATTTTTTCTTTGAAAGTATGTGGTGAAATAAAGGTTGTTGATTAATTTAGAGAAGATTTCATAATAATCTTCATCCTAATCATACAAAGAGTTAAATTCCCTGCATTATGGGAACCATTGCAAAGCCGGTGCAGAATGTTTCTGGGCGATCTGGAAGGTCAGTCCGCAGACTAATTCGCCGACAGTCCCAGATGCCGGGCTAAGCTGCCAACACAGTTGCTTTCGAGTCTGCCAGAAAGTCAGCTGCAGCTGCAGGGAACATTCTTTTTTTCTTTTCTTCCACCCATTGCTAAGCGTGTGGATTTTACAATTGCCATGGAAAAAACAGAATTAGAAAATGTAATTCAGGGTGATGATCACCTCACTTACCCTATTAATGGGTTTCAAAGTAATTTATTATGAGCAGCAAAATATAAACAGGAGGTTTTGCACATGCTCCTGTTCTCAAATAATCCATTTAGTCACATTGTGAAAACTAATTGGGTGAGATTGCTTTCCAGTTTTAGATTCTATCTTCTTCATTTTTTTGAATTCCTGGTAAAATAACAACAACAATAATAATAGCTACCATTTTTAGGTTGTACTGTTATCTGCTGTTGGAGAAACAATTCTACAGGTTACTGGTGGAGGGGGAGCTGGTATGGTGTGGTTTTAAAATCACACCGTGACCTCTGATCTTCCTTTGCTTTATAATTTTGAACAAGAGTTTTTACTTTTCTAAGTTTAAAGTATTTCACCTGATAATTGTGATAAAAATTTCAAAGTATATGGGAGAGTTAACTAGTTAATATAGTAGAAGTCCTGCTATCATGTCCAGAAAATTATAAGCCTTCAATAAAATGTATAGATAAAGCGAGAGAAAGGAAAACGTTAACTTCAAAATTTATAATTAAGTCCTCAAATGTCTGGATGCACATGGCTCAGTGGTACCTTTGAAAAATTTCCTACTAGGCACCAATACATGTGTATTTGTATATTAAAAGCCTAGACTTCTCCTCTGCGTAATTCATCCATGTAATGGAATCTCGTTTGCAGCCCTTAAATTTATTAAATGAAAATTTGGAAAATTATTAACTTCTTTTTTTTAATAATAGTTTTTGTTTTGTTTTGAGACAGAGTCCTGCTCTGTTGCCTGGGCTAGAGTGTCCTGGTCTCAGTCTAGCTCACAGCATCCTCACACTCGGGGCTCAAACAATCCTCCTGCCTCAGCCTCCCCAGTAACTGAGACTACAGGCACGAGTGTGTACAGGAAGAGCTCACTTTTCTGAGGCTGGTCTGAAACTCCCAAGCTCAGGGAGCCTCCAGCCTCAGACTTTCAGGATTACAAGAGTGAGTCACCGGGCCCGGCAGTAAAGAAAAAAAAAAAAAAAAAAAAAACTCAGTAGTATGTGATAGGATTTTGTTTAAATAGGCAATCACATGAGAAAGACTGAAGAATCCTAGAAAAATGTAACAGGATTAACATTATATTCTGGGCTGGAGTGACAAAGAAGAGACACCGAAGGAAGTAAAGAAAGGGATCTTAATGCGTTATATTACTGTCTATCAATGTATAAATAAGGATTGGAAGGAAAGGGACCATACAGCTATGTTACCCCATTATTTGCATTTTAGATACCCTTTTGCTATGGTAACTTGAAAAGCACTTCCTAATTTAAATGCATACATCTTCCACTTGCTGCTTATTTTTCTGGTTCTCCCTTTTTTTCTTTCTCATTCCTTCCTTCCCACCATACCTCTCTCCCTTCCTTTCTTTCTTTTTTTTTTTTTTTTGTAGAGACAGAGTCTCACTTTATCGCCCTCCGTAGAGTGCTATGGCATCACACAGCTCACAGCAACCTCCAGCTCCTGGGCTTAGGCGATTCTCTTGCCTGAGCCTCCCGAGTAGCTGGGACCACCGGCGCCTGCCACAACACCCGGCTATCCCTTCTTTTCTTCTGTTCTTTCTTCTTAAGCACAAAACAGAATATAGTGCAGAGTCTTTTACTTTGTTGAAAGCATTAAATATTTTCCTGGAAAGGGTTGTTTTTGTACAGATTGGGTCTCGGAAACTAAATGAAATCAAATATCAACAACATAGCCAAGAAATGTACTATTTAAATGAGAACCGTTGCCAAAGTCTAGGAGGTGATCAAATTCTCTTACTTTTCTGGTTTCAAGAACAATTACATTTCAGTGAAAGACACTTCTTTTAGGTTGCAAACAAAACCCAGTTCATACTGTATTTGCTTTCCTGTTTTAAGTGAGGTTCACAGGAAATCCACAACTTTTAAATTGTGATGTGTAAATAATCTAAGTGAACTTTAAAATGGCCTGGATGGTATTTGATAGCTGACAAGATACACAAAGATTTTGGATACCAAAATTTGTTAAGTTTTCTCTCTAGTGAATTTTGAATATGGATTTGTTTGTCATTATGAGAAAATAACTCATTTTAGGATTCGTCATTTTCAAGGTCATAGTAATATTCACAGTGGCCTGATTTTTTTACTAAATGAAATATTAATTTGTTCTTCTACATGTAGATCTATAAAACGGACACTAATTTTTAGTATTTTAAAATTATTATGTCTATAAATTTTTAAAATGTTTTAAACATTTTTTTAATAACGATTTATGAAGATAGTCTGTATCAACATGAACCACATATCTGGATATAAATCTAAAAATCCAAGATAAGTATTTCTACCTAGCACGTAAACTAATAGCATATTTATGTTTTTATTAACATTGAGGTATATACAAACACACTATTTTTAAATGAGTGAATACTATGGAAAAGACAAATAAATGTATTTACACAAAGGAAAGAATTGGTGTTTGGTGCTATGTTACATTTTTTACTATGTGAGTATTATATATATATGTATAATATATAATATCTGTTCTTTCAGATTAGTCTTCCAAATCTGAGCTAGGATTTAAAAAATAATACTAATTGGGAGATGTGAAACTAATGTCTCAGCAGACAATACAAAATTACTTTGCTAAAAATAAAACAGATTAATTATTTAACATGAAAAGAGGATTGAACACTAAAACATGAAATGGTAATACATTTTACTAAAATACAGGTTAATAACTAAAAAGGATACACTTTTTTAGAATGTTGTAATCTTAGTGAAATAGGCTCATTAAGTTACCCTTTTTAAAATGGGATTATTACATTTCCATATATCTTATTTGAATATTAAAGCCTTGATTTTTTATTTTGCACTGTATCATTTGTGTGCTTTTACCCAAAGACGGCTAAAAACAGACATTAAGTTGTTTTTCATAAACTCTTATTTTTCACCAAGTCCTTTAGAGAATATCTCTTCTTCTAATGCATAAGCGTTATGCTAAGAACAAATCCCAATAAAATAAGTTTGTTTCTTCTCCTGCGGATTTCTTATGTGCATCTTTTATTTTGAATTGAAAACACATATTTCATTACCCTGTGTATTAGTTTGGCATTTTACTATTATGTCTGAAATTCTAAAAAAGTCAATTTTTAATAAAACAAATTTTATGAGAAATCCAATGAATACCTTTTAAGAGAGTGCTGATGAGAGAATACCTGCACATTGCCAGAAAAGCTTTCTTCTGTGCAAAGTCCTTAGAGGTGTCAGAAATCATTGTCTACCTCCCCTTTCTTTCTGCCTGGAGTCAAGCGGGGAATTAGGAAGCGCAGAGAAGTACTGGACACACAATGGCTTTCATTGGGGATTATTGATGACCAGACACCTGCTAGGAAGTAAAGGCATTTAATCCATATTCTTTCCCCTTTCACGCGTCAACTCAGACATGGCCGGCAAGAGAGTTTTCTGTCAAACATTAGCTTTGGCTTTACATTACAATTTTTATTTTTCCTTCTTGCAAGTTCAGTATAAATGTTTTTAACTGTGTGGAGTTGGACTAGAAAACATACACTCTCTGACTATCAAAGCATTGGGAGATTGGGATATATGTAGGTGCAAATTGTCAACTTCAAAACATTATTTTTATGGATTAAAAATGCCTAGTACATTAAGTCGCTTTTGTAGCTTCCATCATTACAAATACTTGAATCCTTGTTTTAATCATTACTGCCTACAACACCAAGAATTTATTTTGTTTGTATTTGTTTTGAAGGACTTTTTACAGGGAATTAAGAAGTTACTTTTTCCAGAGAACAGAGTGAATCATATTTTCAAGGGGCGGAGACAATAATTTCCTTCATTGAAGAAATCTTTGTCCTATGCCCAGGTCAGCCTATCTTCTACCTGGTAGGCTCCCAACATCATACACTGAGGAATCAGTTCAGGTCGGCATATTAAAACAACCACAGTTTTTCATCTATTTTTCTACTTACAATAGGACTATAAACGCTGCATTAGTGAACCTTTGACATTACAGCAATATAACATATCCAGCATCTTGGGGAAATGATTTGAGACACATACAAGCTTTAAAGGAAACTGGAAAATTCTTTTTATTGTATCACTTTTGATGGAAACCTTTGTGTAATATATATTATGCCTCCTTTTGTGAAAAATGCTAAAAATAATGTAAGGTCTTCTCAGGATCTCAGCAAACATATCATCTGGTATCTGTTACACTAGACAGCAGAGTTCTGCAAATCTTTTTGAACTTTTCTGCCCTTCACCTAATTGTGCATTATGCTTGCCATTTACACTCACTTAAATGATTTCTTTTTACAATTGGATATTAAGAATTCATGTTAAAAGGAAAAAATGTTAAAAATTCACTTGGAAATATATAGGGCAAAAGAGATGTATTTAACAAGGCACAATGAGAGCCAGATGGCTGGGGATTCATCTGACACGACCAGACACCTAGGTCTGAGCCTTCCACGCTACAGATGCTGCTTTTGAGTCGCCTTCTGCATATCTTCACTAAAAAGATAACTAACCACACGAAAAGATAACATGTCTAAAGACTGAACTTATTATCTTTTGCAGTCAGTTGCCCCTCTCTTGATTTTCTGCATCTTTGCAATTCCCTGGCTCAGTTACTGCCATTGTAGTCACCCAAATGGGAAAGCTAAAAACAAAACAAAACAAAGACGCGTGATGCTGCCCTTAACTCCTCCATCTCTCTTACCTTCCACCTCAACTTAGTCCACAATCACTGCACGGCCCTTTCTTTTCACGCCCCTTGCCACAGCCTTGTTTGGTTGGATCTTTGCCATTTTTTCCACTGGCATCACCATTACATTTTCTCTCTGGACAGTCTGTCCCCTGCTTCCAACGATCTCCAGTTGTATATTCATGATTTAAAAAAAAAAAATTTAGGTTACTTTTCTGTTTTATGAAACGCTCTCTATAAGATCACTCCTTTCAACACCAATGAAAGCACAAACTCTTTAGTTTGACGTAACTTTCCCATTCTACCCCCCAAATGCTAGCCACTTAATACAACCCCACCCACTCTCTGAGAGCCCCAGTTCCTTCCTACTTGCAGCATTTCTAAAGGCACACACATCTTAATATGACTTTATGCCTTTATACTTGCCAAACATTAATGCATATAAGAGGGTACTAATGATTTTAGGTATAATGAGAAATAATCTTGAAAATGAGCCATATTTGGTAGGCAAAGCTGGATGAGAGAGTGTTTGCAATGCTGAACCTTAATAGGCAATACGATTCTGAATCCACTTCATAGACTCAGGAGAAGAAAACAAAATGTAACCAAAGCAAACAGATTTTTTTTCTCTTTGTGGATTCATGCCTTGTGTTCAAGATCACTCTCCTAATTATGATTTATTTGGTACTTAAACCCCAAGTTGTGAATTTTTGTAGGTCTATGTATATGGATATAGTTCTAATATTGGAGTAGATTGACAATAATATTGTTTTATAACCTTCTAATTATAATACAATTATAATTAAGTATTTGAAGTTAACAAACAAACAGGCCTAGGCACTTTGGTCAGCAGAGACTTGAATTCTTAATTACATTTTTGAATTGTGACTCAAAATCAGGTTAATTAAGACAAGTCATAGCACAAAGTGCTAACAAGTGTAACTCTTAGGTATATTCAGGTATCTTAATATTTAGGTAATACCATAAAGACTTTTTAAAATACAACTTTTCTTAAGACAACGGAGACAATATAAAGAGTTTTAGTTGGAACTTTATCAAAGAGATTTGAATCACTCCAGAGATTAATTTTTAATCACGGCTCATTAATAATAATTGAAAGGAGAGGAAAACTACACATTCATCAATGTTTGCTTCTTTGATACTAAATGATTACACATACCCCATTTATGTTATTTTGATATATTCTTCACTCTTCCAGATGTATAGGAAATGGGGCATAATGTCACTAAAAGCAAACTATTTTGTAATATTTTTTCCTCTTTAATAACAGCAGTTATTTTAGTAGCATTGCTGACCCGATAATTGCTAGTAGGTCCAAATTGGATGTACTTCAGTTAATGCATCAGTAAGTGAAGTTCCTTCCATGCAATTAAAAGATTCTAATCTAACCAAAGAAGAGATCTTGCTCATATTGACCACTTTAAATTCAGACTATGATTTCATATTTTTGAAATGGCCCACGGCTTAGCTGACCCCATTAGCGAGATGCAACTCTCCTTTGGCACAGCCGGTTGTGACTGAGTAAGCATTTCTGATAGCCTCTGAATGAAGTTCAGTTGCCTGATTTCCAAAAGGCAACACTGAGTAGAAAGCCATCAAGGTATTTAACATGGAGATTGAAGAAAATTCTAGATTGAAGTGA
This sequence comes from Arctocebus calabarensis, assembly GCA_963573935.1. NCBI lineage: Eukaryota > Metazoa > Chordata > Mammalia > Primates > Lorisidae > Arctocebus > Arctocebus calabarensis. The sequence goes on from CAUYON010008917.1 coordinate 39,585, forward strand.
GGGGTAATTAGGTAGCATCAAGAGTTATTGCCTTTTAAGTGAATCAACTTGATATTAACCATTTATTGATAACTGTTTTCTGTAAGACATTTACTTAAATTTCATTAGACATTTGTGACCTGAATTATTATAGAGTAATTAGAATGGGTAAGTTTTCCTCTTGTATTAATTTAATGGTTGATATTTCTGTACCCTTGACTATAGAACTTAATTTGTGGGGATGGGTCTTCCTAAGTGTCGGGGGCAGTTGTCACACTCCTTCTCCCACTACTATTATGGGAAATGCAATTCTCAAAGGAATGTATAAATAAGAGTAGTAATGGAGTGCCAAGGGATATGCTGAAGGGTAGAAGGTTGCATTTGATTTTCTGTTTGGAACGGACCTTGCATTTCTAAATTAGAGTACAGACAGTAGGAGAAAAATGAAAAACTTTCTGTCCTTTTCAAAAGGGCTATGGTTGGGTCACTAACTGCATTTGTATCCCAGTTCAATTTGATTTCTAGAGAGTACAGTCATCTTCCCAGACTTTGGCAAAGGGGATGTGTGTGTGTGGCCAGGCTGACTCACCAGATGCCCTCTTTTAGAAGGTGTCTTCTGTTAGTATTTTACTACGAAGACGGGAGTGACTACACAAGGAATTCTGCCAGCCAGATGCCATTTTAAACTGCTAGTCTCTGCTTTTTGTGTGTGCAATGCAACACAGATTGCTGAGTATAAAGGATCTTCTTTACTAGCTATGAAGGAGAACTGAAGTTCAGCTCCAGTTCTCTCCCAAGAAATATTCTCTGATACCCTGAATCCCTCCTCTACAGGACTCCGAGCATCCTTCATCATTCTCTTTTCTCTGTGAGTAAAAGGAATGTCTTGCCCACCAGATGAGAGACCTAGAAAGTTTTCTGTTTCCCCCTTCTCCTGCTCAGTAGTCTATTCAGATTTGGTAATACTCAAGTCAGTGGTGTGAGCTCAATGACAAATGGCTAATCTGGGGGATTTGTGTAGATTGTGCTGTGTGTGCTTATTAAAATTTACAACAAGCTATCAGCAACTCTTATTTGTTTATGCCTAACCCCTCGTCTCCATGACTCCTCATTCAGTGCCTTCCCATCCACTAATGTGCCACAACTGTTCTGTGATGCCTGTTTTCCTAATTGGTGGAACCGATAAAGATAAATGAGCCCAGTGCCCCCTGCAGGGGTGTCTAGGGGTAGGAGGAAGAGATGTACCTCGAAGGAGGGTCCTCATTTAGAGCTGTGGCCTGCACACGGGACAGGAAGATGAGAATTTCTGGTCGACTTTAGGGACGTTCCCATACTCCCATCTACTTTTTGACCCTCATCCAGCCAGAGACAGACTGGACGCTGCTTTCGCCTGTTCCCTGCCTGCTTGTTTTGGTGTCTGGGAAACACACACAGAGGATTTCCTTACTCTCAGGCACATTTTGTTAGATACCAGACCTTAGTATTCTTTTGAGTTGGCACCAACCTCCATGGGGCACATTTTGCCTACTACTTCTGTTTCCTTTTCCTTTACAGCATCTTTGGTGACCCTGGCCCTAGTCCAAGTTCTAGGAAACACGCACCTGTGTATATTTTATGACTTCCTAGTCACAGAATGCATCTCTTGCTGTAATCTCATTGGGGACTAGGGGTTTTAGCTGCTTTATTTATTCATTACTCTGTCCATGACCTCTAGCACTGTTCTCATAGGACGTTTTCACTAAATACCTGTTGTCATCAGCAAATTAAACTCAATAAATTTAGCTCATCTTTTACTTTGATTGCATTGTTAGGCTAACACAATACTGTTTTACAGCTTGTTGTAGGCTCCTTTGCTTTGCAGCCCTCATTGGCTGTCTAGTTTTCTTTAACTTTTGTCTTATTTATCTATCCTTTGCTTTCAAACTCATGTTTAACTGAGTTAATTTGATCAATTTGATTATCTGATTCTTATTATTTAGACATTTAGTGCTTTAAATGTTGTGTTTATCCTATCATCAACTCAGCAACCCTTTCCCATATTTCTTTAAATTCTATCTTGAAATCTTATATTACTTATTAATTCCTATCTTACCTAAATAAAAGATGCAATTAATTTATCTCAGCCATACTCTGCCTAAATGGTGGTATTACTACAAATTTTTACTTTAAAAAATTCATTAATTTAAAAAATATTTTTTGAACATCTGCAATATTCTACATATAATTCCACATTGGGGGGGTAGATAGGAGAAGAGACAAAATAAAGACTAAATGGTTTCCAAGTTAAAGTTCCATTCATAACTGATCTAGAAAGTCTATTCTGCCTTTGCTATTTATGTAAGTTTGAAGGCCAGTTACCCATCAAAATACACTTCAGACAAAGTGTATTACACCAGGTCTGAAGAGTCTTCTGGTTGTAAAATTTAGTTATCTCTGTATTAAATGGCAGGATATTTTAAAAAGTCATTTATAGTGAATACTTTGAAACAAGGTTGATACAAATATTCTATAGAGTTTTTACTTAGTTTCCCTTCTTGATCTTTGGGCTATGTTTCATTATAGTTGACCATTAACTTGCATTAATTTCCTACAGGATGTATTAGGTTAACATGTTAAAACAGCAATTAAAATTAACATATTCTGCAAACAGGTTAGTAAGGGCTTTTGTGTGTTTTTATTAAGCAAACTATCTTTACTGTTGGTAATGGTTAGATTACAAAGTATCTACTGAATGTTTTTCTGTTTATGTTTTTCTGTACTGTTTATGTTCCTATGGTATATTTATAAACAGGTACTTGTTTAGCTAATGTTTAGTATAAAGACTAGTACATTTTTAGTTGTTGATTTTCAGATTTTAGTTAAAATTAAAACTCTTAATAGGCTCAGTGGTTTCCCACTAAACTGCAAGTGGTCTTGCGTGTGCATCTTAGTTCCTTCAGTTATGGAACTGAAGTTGGAGTTAATAAAACTATCAACTTCATAAGGTTAAAGTAAGGAGTAACTGAAATAATTTTAACCTAGCACCTTTCCGGTCACATGATAAACACTGCATAAATGTTAAGTGTTGTGATTTTCTTTCCTGAACCATATCATTCTACCACTCATATAAAAATACATAAAATAAATGGCAGTAAAAGAAAGGAGAAAGTTTAGTTATTTAAAAATAAGAGCAGTAAACTATAAGCAAAATAGTGAATTATATTAAATGATTAATAGTAAATAGGTACAGATTCCTATGAAGACAATTGATGAATACATATGTGCAATACTTAATTCATTGAATATTGTGTGTGCTGATAATATTCTACTGAAAAAGGAATTTAATATTTAATGATCTTATTATATTTAATAAAACATGAGACAGTATGGATTTCAAGAATATAATTCTGTCCATTAACAGGAAGGTTTTATGCAAATGAGTGTCCGTATAATTGTCCTTATAGACTAACCATATTTACAATATATTAAATAGACCTGTAAAAACCCATGACTGACTGTTGTAGTATTTTAAGTAATTCAATGAAATGTTTTACTGAAAGAATTTAATTTTTTTTTATTGGAGCCCTTGCTACAATGTAATTTTATGTAATTTTGCTTTGGAAACACTCTATTTTGATGAAGTCTAAATAGCTACAATAGCTGGTATATCACTAAATTTTATATTTCAATGTTAATATATTAATATTGATTTTGAAGTAGTTTAATGATTTATTTCTTTCCTGCATTAAGAAAATCAATTTATAATTTTAATTGATTTAGTGCTCATATCACATAAAACTACGGTTCACTTTTGCCCTTACATGACAAAAAAGCTTGACAGTTACTTTATTTATTAAAATTATTTTTACAGTATTAAATTAAGAAGTATTTTATAATTTTTAAGTAAATATGTTTAATGAAAATGACTAGGAGGTAGTATCCCTTCATAAAAATCAAAGCAATTTGTGATTTACACTTAGTCTAGCATTCTTTAAATCATTTTCAACTAGCATGTCTGTTCAAAGAGAAAAATCAAATGCAGAAATAATTCACTCATTAATTTACATAAGCTTAATAATACTTAATCCAGGTTTTCTAAGATGACAAATGACAAATATGAAAATCATCTGATATTGTTTGTATTAGCTATTTCATAAATGATGTTTGATAATATTCCTTGTTTTATTTGAGATATAAGGTACAATAGTATATAGACATATATAATGGGTTACAACTTTCTTCATTAACTTTCTATTCTGGCAAATACCAAAAGGACCTTACCAGCCCTACATTTTACTATGTTTCACTGTGTGGAAAGAGTCAACATTAATCATTCCAAGGTAATTTCTGGACTGCTAGTTGTTTTTATTTTGAAACTTTTGTGTAGTTCTGCATTTTTGTGTTAGCCCCATGACCTATAGTCATCTTTCCAATATTTCAAATTTTTATAGACATCTTTTAGAAGTTTTTACATTAAGAAGTTACAAACTTCGTGAACTTTAAATTTTAATAAATAAAATTATTGGACCAGAAGTCATTCTGGGACATGAAGTATATTCAGGGTCCATAGCCCATCCTGGGTTGACAACACCCTTATACACCAGGCCTATCGTGGAAATGAGCTGGAAGCAAAATGGTAAGAAGGCAAAGTGCATTTGTAGTATTTGTTAGCTTTCTGGATGACCCTATGTCTTTTTAAGGTTGTCATGGGCTCTGCCATATCATAAGGCAACTTGAAAAACAAAATCCTAGAGAGAGAGAAAAAAAAATGTCTTTATACACCTATTAGAATGGCCAAAATCCAGAGATTCACAAGACCAAATGCTGACAAGGATGATGTAAAAGGAACTATGTCACATTCATTGCTGGTGGGAATACAAAACGGAATTCCATTTTGCAAGACTGGCAGTTCTCTTAGAAAAACCAAACATATTCTTAGCATGCAATCCAGTAATCACACTCCTTGGCATTTACTGAAAGGGTGTGAAAACTTATGTCTACACAGACACCTGAGCATGGATATTTATAGCAGTTTTATTCATAATTATCAAAACTAGGAAGCTATTGATTTATCTTTTAGTAGGTGAAAGGATAAACTCTGGTCCATAAAGATAATGACATATTATTCTGCATTAAAAAGAGATGAGCTACTAAGCCATGAAAAGACATGGAGGAAACTTAAATGCATATTATTGAGTGAAAGAAGCCATCTGAAAAGGCTACATAGTGTGTGATTCCAATTATATGACATTCCAAAAAAGGCAAAGCCATAATGGCAGCAAATAAGCAGAGCCCAGAAGATACTTAGTGCAGTGAACTATAATATTTTGTATGTACTTATAATGGTGGATACTTGTCATGATGCATTTGCCTAAACCATAGAAAGTACAACACTGGGAGTGAATCTTAATGTAAACCAATAGACTATGGGTAATCGCTTGCCAAGGTAGCTCCATTGATTGTAGCAATTGTATCTAATAGAGGATGTTGATAATGGGGGGAAAACCGGATGTGTGTTGGGGCAGAGGGTAGATAGAGAATCCAATATTGTAAGCTTAAAACTTTTCTGAAAATAAAGTTTATAAAAACTAGTCTGGATGCTTTATCCTTGTTTGCAGAATTTACATTAAATATAGAGTCTTTAGGAAATGCTACTTAATATATAGAAGTGAATCTTTAGTAAAAATAATTCTGCTTTTTGGTATCTGGATTGAGCCAATCCTTGGGGACTTTTTGTACTTCATAATATTTTATAAAGGCTGCTGCTAATCTGTGTGACTAAATCTCTTATCCAGGACCCACAGTTTCAACACAATGTCCGCTAATAACTCAGAAGTGACCAAAAAAAGGAAAAAAGCCCCAGATTCACTCTATTGTGACAACAGTTAGGAAGAATATGAGAAGTTGTGTTAGAGACAGAAGTAGAAAAGAGCAAACTTTTCAGATAGTGGAGTTCATGCCCTGCAATTAAAGTTGATTCTCATATTTAGATCGGATTTTGAATGTTGTTGATCTTGGAAGTATGGATGGATAATTTCAGTGACACTAGTAATTCTCTTATTACTTATTTGCAAGTGAAAGAAACTGAAAACAAACTAGCTTAGGAGAAAAAAAATATCTGCAGGCATCTGTAGTGAGGGACTCCCATCGTGAACCCCGGCCAATTCAATATTCTGTTACTATTTCTAGGGGTACATCTAGTACATCTATCTATCGTCATGTGGGACTCAGGGATTTAGTCAGGAAATTCCTAAAAGAAAGGAGATTTTTTAGCAAAAGAAAAATAGGAATGTGCATGGCTATTATAGTTACCTACAATAACACACAGCATTTAGTGTACTAGCTAAAATATTAAGATGCTTGCTGCTGTGGTCAAATAGAGGCCACTGTAATTACTAAAGCAATAATGGCTTTGTCATCATTTGGAGTAGATTTTTGGACAAGGGAGAGAAACACTGAAAGAAAGAGATAGTAGAATGTGGGGAGCAACTATGGATAGCAGTTAAGGTCAAGATTCTTTAGGCCCTGTTTGTGAATATCACAAGATCAACTTTAAAGAGTAGGTTTTGATCGTACTGTTACAGTTAGCCTTCATGGCATTTTCTTGATCACTATATAAAGACATTGATACTCTACATTTAATAAGTTTCCCCAGTACCCTGCTAAGATGCATTTCTGAATGTATATGAATCATGCCCTATGATTGCACCAATGTACAGAATTATGATTCAATAACTTTATAAAAAAAAATAAATAAATAAAGAGTAGGTTTTGAACAACACCCTGGTGGCCAGTGCACCATCAGGGAAGGAAGAGCAGAAGTCAAAAAGGGGTGGGTTTTCCGTATAAAACACCTTCACTTCAGCTTCCTAAAGTTAAAAATCTCAAAGCCATTATCAGAAGCACACTGGCTGATTTAAACTATCATTTTTTGGTTTCAGACATGTTCTAAAAGAAGTTAGGATGCTTTATTTAGCTTAATCCAGCTCCATAGCCTTAGGGACCAGAACAAAAAATGCACTATGACCCTTCTTTCCTACCATTATCTCTAAATGCATTTTAACATGACACTAAATATTAACATTGTAACAGGAATTGGAACAGAAAAGTAACAAAATTAGGGTTAAAATTCTTTTTCTCCTGTTAAAATCATATTTCATTAGTGATATACTACCAAATAGTACCTATTCTTTGAAATTGTTATGCTCGCTCAAAAGCTTGCAAATTAGTGTAAACTCAGGACCTGCCGAACATCCTTTCAGCATTATGAGATTCCAGAAAATGTGAATAGGATGTTTCAGTTGTTAGGTAATTTTCCAGATGCCTTTTTTTGTGCTTAGATAATTCAAATGGCTTCCTTTCAAGACTTCAGGCTTGTCATGTACACTATATTGGAGTGTGTAACATTTTTGAAGGAATTTGGCACAGAAATTGCTTTTCCACTTCTGACTCTCTAAGTTTGAAGAGTGTCTGCCAAGATCGTTATAAATACATCCTAATAAATATATTTTCACCAATTTTTAAAATTCCTTACCTCAAGTGTCAATATTATGTATATTATGATAAGAGCAGTTTAATTTGTTATGCTTTTTACTCGTATTTTGAATAAGTGTATTTAGGCTATTTTTATAACAAACCTCAGTATTTGCAAATGTGATTTATATGTGATCATTTATTAAAATACACACTTAAAAGCTTAATTTCAATCAAGATTTCTGTGTCTTTAGGTAAATAGCAAGTTAGATAAAAATTGTCCCAATCCCTAATTAATTTACACACGAAATTGATCATTTTCTTTGTCTTATTTTATTTTGAGCTTAGTTGCTATCATAAATTACATTAAATATTATACTGTGTTTTCCTACCTTAATATTACCAGAACATTAAAATATATAGAGGATGATGTAATAAACTTAGTGTATTAGTATTTTGGGATATATGTAAAACTTTTAAAACCAATTTGGAATGTAGAAGAGTCTATAACATCCAAACTTTCATCCTCTCGTAACTTTTTAATCTTTCTAAATGAAGAGTATAAATAACTACCAAGCAGGATAGTATATGAGCTAGTCCCCTTCAAAAGAATGCTAGGCTGAGAAAGACCTGCCACAATTTCAAACCAACGCAATTCAAAAGTGACTCTGATGGAGGGTCAAAGGCTTGTTTGTCAGCCAGATAAAGCAGAAAGAGAGAGCAATATGGTTTAGAACTAACTCAGTCTACTACCATTGAGACCTTGCAAGTTTGCAAAATTTTATCATTTGGGAGGTTAATACAATTTCAAAATTTGGGAGTAAGAAGGACTTTTCACTAATTGAGCTTTATATATCTCAAGTGCGACTGCACTATAATGAAAAGAAACTTGGATTTGGATTTGATGAGACCTGGATTTGAATCCTTAAAGATGTGTAAATTTAGTTGCTTAAACCATTCAAGCCTTGGCTGCTGCTTCTATATAAGGAGAAGCATAGGAAATTGCTGGAGATTATAGGTAGTGCCTAAAAATTTGGCCTATAAAAGAGATTAATATTATTTGATTTCTTTCCATGATTGCTAACAGTATCTGATCACTCCTCTGGCTTCTCATTTCTACAACTGGCTTTTCAACATGTTGAACTTTACTTCTTCTATAGTAGTAATTAAGAAAATAACTATTGTGAACATTATTTAGGGCTAGTCAAATATGGCTGAAAGTTCAGAGATGTTGAGAACATATGCCTGATTTCCAGTTTATTCTGTGATGAAATTCTTTCCTTCCTTCCTTTTTTTTTTTTAAAGACAGAACACCCAGGCTAGATTACTATGGCCTTCACCCAGCTCACAGTAACCTTAAACTCTTGGGCTCAGGCCATCCTCCCACATCAACCTCCCAAGGAGCTGTAACTACAACCGTGGGCCAGCACACTCAGCTAAGTTTTTTTTAATTTTTTTTTTATTTTTAGCAGAGACAGAGTCTCGTTCTTGCTCAGTCTGGTCTCCATCTCCTGAGCTTAAGTGGTACTCCTGCTTTGGCCTCCCAAAGTTTTAGTATTATAGGAAGATTTCTGGGTTTTTTGATATTTGTCTTGGACTGATTAAGTGATGGGTTTTCCATGCATGCTGCTTCTCAAAAGGAAAACTGAGTAAACTAATAAAACTCTTGTCACAAGAGAGGCTGTAAGCTATTGTCTCAGTTAATTATTAATGATGTAGACAGATAAATGTACAAGATCGTTCAGGTCAAGCAAAATCTGACATTTAACAGACTCCCAACCCTGCTTTCTGCTGCTATTATTTATTTTATGTGCCCAAGGTTTCAGATAAAATATAGATTAAATGACGTTTATTTAAATTAAAAAGCCCCAGCCGAACTGCAACAAAAAAAATAGCCGAGCATTGTGGCGGGCACCTGTAGTCCCAGTTACTTGGGAGGCTGAGGCAAGAGAATCACCTAAGCCCAGGAGCTGGAGGTTGCTGTGAGCTGTGAAGCCATGGAACTCTACTGAGGGCGAGAAAGTGAAACTCTGTCTCTAAAAACAACAACAACAAAAAAAAAAAATGTAAAAGAAAAGTGAAACATCTTTATATTCTAAATTAGAAATAGAATTGGTTTTCACTGGAATTAAACAGTAGCAAATAACAGGTATTAGTATTAAGTCAAATTGCCTCATTAATGTTAAATTGTACCTATAAGGAAACCATGATGTGGCTCATAAATATTAGTGTGGTTAATTCTCCTAATCTGTGCTTCACCTTATAATTAATTAATTTGTATAGAATTATTTCATTATAGTATATACTATTTTTGCAACTATTCTAGACTTGTCTTAATTGTACTAACTATGAAAATAGGGAATGCATTTTGATAGCCTTATCTAGTTATTTACTTTCTTTACACTTTGATATGCTTTTTAACTAGGTTACTAATTCAATGACTTTAATGGTAAAAATTATGATGTATTTTCCCTTATTCATTAAAATCATGCTTTGTGTAATTTATTCATGCCTTTATATGCTTTGTTTTTTTTTTAATAAAAGGCACATTATCCCATAATTTATTTTGACTTTATTCATTAATTTGTTTTAGAAGTATAGCCAATTTGTCTAATATCACTGACTTCAAATTAATAAGAAAATTTGCAAAATCAATGTCAGCAACGTCCTGTAGATCAGGTTCACTAAATACATTTGAATAAAATTATGGTGCTCCAGGATTCCTTACAAATATGTTGAATTAATTCTGAAGGAGAAAAAAATGCAAGGGAACAATTTGCTTTAAGAAAATGTTTAGATGAAACTCTTATAGAAAAACACGTAAAAATAGTGTTAACTGCTCTCAATCCCAGTATTGTCTACAGATATTAGAGAGTTCTCATAGCGTTACTCAGATTAGAGCATGACTCTGGATCAGAACCCTGTAGCAAAACTCTGTCCCGCAATCCAATTAAAGAAATAGCATTTTTTTTTAATAATTTTATTGAATCATAATTATGTACATTGGTGCAATCACAGGGCATGATTCATATACATTCAGAAATATTTTGATCATACTGTTACAGATATCCTTCATGGCATTTCCTTGATCACTATATAAAGAC
>CAUYON010008919.1:0-26002 GCA_963573935.1 Arctocebus calabarensis
CTTAGCAGGGTACTGGCGAAACTTATTAAAGGTAGAGTATTAATGTCTTTATATAGTGATCAAAGAAATGCCATGAAGGATATCTGTAACAGTATGATCAAAATATTTCTGAATGTATATGAATCGTGCCCTGTGATTGCACCAATATACATAATTATGATTCAATAAAATTATTAAAAAAAAAAAAAAACCTGGTTGGGATGAGAAAGGGTAGATATTCTTTTACTAAATTCCTAGACAGCTCCAATGAAGAAAAATAATCCTGAGGGTTTTGCTTGGGAAAGCAGGTTAGGAATGAAAGCCAGATTACGGGTGCTTCCTCACTAGTCTTATTGGCTGGCATCATTTAAGTGCTGATGGGTGTGCTGTGTTATACTGAGAGTTACAAACAACAGAGAAACTGCCTTGGTCTCTGAGACAACAAAGATGTTTGTGGGGAAAAGGCACTGAAATAAATGTTGAATGAATACACAAATTAGCTAAATCCTAGGGCATCCGAGAGCCATCTCTCTCATCAACATCACTATTACGCCTGAGCATGGAAAATTCACAAGGAAAATCAAGGCTACATTAATACTCTATTTCGTGAAATTGAAAGTGAAGGTGAGGACACCCCCATTGTCTTTATCGCCAAGGATAAAAACATGTCACCAATGCATTGCTTTCTTAACATTTAGTATAAGACATATCTTGATTTTGTTAGTGTTTTCTTAGTGAATTTAAATATTTGTTGGATCCCTACTATGTGTCAGGCATGATCCCTACTATGTGCTAAGCCCTGCAAAAGTAGCAGTATAGTCCCACGGTTCCTTACATTCTATAGAGCAGATGTGTATTTAATTTAACAACTCTTCTTCCACTGGGGCATAGAGTTCTTGAAATACAGTGTATGGGCTATTGTGTTGAGCACATCCCTGAAAGGCTAAACATAAACATCAGAGGTAGAGAAATTTCAGGAAAACATGCAGCCAATTTGATAACAAAGTTTAACCATCTTCTCCACGAGGAAAAACCAGGGCTTTTCAGAAAAACAGAGAATTGAGGAAGAATATTATCGAAGCCTCCAAAAAGGGTACAGGTGGGGGTATGCAACATGGGATAAATCACTAAATCCTGGAAGCTCAGAATTAGTAAAAGTTCCTATCAGTTTAGAGGAAGAAATTTCAGAACATGCAAAAGGATGTGTTATTTTGCACAGCAGGCAATGCAAATAAACTCATTACTCCAAGAACTAGCACAAACTAAAAAAGATAATTTGGTTCAAAAAGGTTTTAGATAAATTCATGGATGATAGAACCATAATGGAGTCCATTCTCTACACGCTTAAACACTCTTATTAAGTCATCACTTCAGCTTTTTTTGTGAGTGTGTGCTAAATAATAGGGCTTCCTCTATCTTTCCCTAATAATCCTCATTTTCTAATCCTTCAGTTTTTTTCTGTCATCCTTTCAGGCTGTGGTCCCTGTTCTCCTGCCCCTTTAATGAGTCCCTGAAAACATTATCATAGAAAGTTCAGGTGTAATTTAATCTCAAATCACTATCAGAGTTTAAAGCTCATTGAGGGAACAGACATATAAAAATGTTTTGAAGCTTCATAGCACTCAGCACAGTGTCCTGGGTAAATTTTTGTTGGATTAATAAGTGAGTGAATGGCTCTTTTCTTCCCCTCTCTCCCCCATGTGTCTCTGTCTGTCTCTCTCTCTCCCCACTCCTCCTCGCTCTACCTTCTCTCCTCCCCTCTCTTCCCCCATTTCTCTCTCTCTCTCTCCCCTCCTCCTTAATGCTGCTCTGCAGCTTCCCCCACCAATAAAGACCTTTCGTACAAAAAGAATAAAATAAAATAAATGAGTGAATGAATGAATGAGTGAACATGTGTAACCTCAACTGTCTGGAACTCTTATTGAGACCTGTGTATTCCTGCGCTCTGTGCAGGTTTTTTATGCGTGTGTGATGGCAGATTTGGAAGACGGGGTTGGGCAGGAGGAATGTTGGTTTACATGAGGGATCTGGGTCTGTTGCCAAACCTCCTAGACACCCAGTTTGGTTATAACCTCCACTATAACTGATTTTAAGGGACACTTAGAGAATATGGGAATACACCCCAAGCAAAATAATAGTTCAGTGTCTGTCCTTGCCACAAAACTTAACGTAAAACAACAAGTTAGGTCATTAGGTAGAAAGGTTAAGTAAGCAAGCAAAAATTGCTTTTGCTTTTGTTTGGGGAAAGAGGAAGAGGGACAGTTTCTCCCACAGGAAAATGTTCATTAAGAAATCTGTTCTTTGCCTGATGGTCATGATTCCATAGCTGTTTATGGGGGCTCAGAAGGTGACCTTCTGGAGGTGAGGCAGAGGGAGTTTAAGACTGTGGTCTTCCTACTCTTAGTATTTTCTAGTTTAGAGATAACTAAAAGTGGCTAAAAGTTAAATACTCCAGAGGGCCACAGTGGGACTGGAATTTCAGAAGTTGTCAGAGGCATCAAGGGGTTAAAAATATAATACTCGGAGATCAAAGAGGTGCTTTACTTCCAATTAGAGTCCAGGGGTTCCATGTTCATGGTCATGGAGTAGTGATGGAAGTTCTCTCAATTACAGAAACATTCACTAACTGGAAGGTGGGTTTGCTGACCTGGACCAATCTCTCAACAAGCCTGACCTATGTCTGGTATGTCCTGATAAAAAGCCTGTGAGTGTCATGATACAGGACACACATAAGGAAACAAGAACAGTTACCAGCTCTGTGAACTTAAGGTTCATGTATCTCCTTACTCAGCAGTTGGACACATACTAAAGGAAAAATAATTATTCATATATATATATATATTTATGTATGTACACACATATATGTGTATTTATTTCTTTATAACATCCTTTTGAGACAAGTTTTAAAACCTCACTTTGACAACTAAAGCTCCTTTATGAACATTTGTCCGCCCCTGGTGACCTGAGTTAGCACTCCTCACTGTGCTCTTTACCTACTGTATTTATGGAAATGACAGCACGTGAGAATGAAATCCTTCACCACTGCTCATGTCTGTCTTGTTACCTGGGATTTATGAGAACAGACGGGCAGCCCTCAGCACTGGCCTTGAGCTCAATGTTGACATTTTGCACTTTCCCTTCCTCTTTGTTAAGGAGTTGAGGACTCACATTGCCTTGTATGATCTATTGATTTTCCTTTCCTTCTGACATATTTGCTAAATATTAAAAAAATACTGCTCATATGCATCTTTTCCAGTGTGCACTTGGAACTGTGTGTGTGGGGTCTCTGTGTGTCTCTCCCGGGTACCTGTACATGCACGTTTGTCTGAGTGTGTGTATGTCTACATGGTTGGGACTACTTGACCCACTCGAGGAACAAATCCCAGTTCTAGACAAAAGCATGCCATTTTCTCTAAACACTCCCACTGTGTGCCTGAAGCAGGTATGCATTCTTCAGGAAGCACAGAGGCAGTGGCTACCTCCTGCTGATCACTACCCATATCTGAGAGTCTCCTGAACCTTCTCACTCCATAAATACCATTTATCTTCTCAGACATTTTACATCTACTGTTGCTCATTGAACATCTTTATTAGTACCAGTTTCTGCATCTCCAAAAGGGCAATGACAGATCATTCAGTGTCCCTGAGCTTCTAGACAAGGGGTCGGTCTTCTGTTAGGGTTGAAGGTGGCTGAGGCTCAGTCTAGAGGACCAGAAGCAGGAACTGTTCGAGACGTGCATCTTTATAAGACACCCTTCTAATTTAGTATGGAGACAGAGGAAGAGGCAGGGTAATGTAGAGACATGGAGAAATCCAGGTTCTAAATTCTTGCCTTGATGATCTTTGTTGGGACAAAAACAAACTTTCTACTGTGTACAAGGTACTATTTTACTCTCTCAGAGAGTTTCCATAGCATTACATTAGTATAAATGGCATTTTTTCTGCATCTATATATGGATATCTTCATGCTATAGATGAAGGAATGAAAGTCAGGAAATGTTGGATGGCTGGCTCAAGAGCAGTCCAGGAGAATGATGGCAGAGTGTGGATTCACCTCCAAACAGAGCAGTGCAAAGTGAAGCCGGGGGGAAGGTGTCTAGGGCCCTACACCCAGATACCATGGCTGCTTCTTACCGCCTCGGGGCTAAGGGAGGTCTCCGAGCGTCAGTTATGTCATACATAATGAGGGTGGTTTCTACCTCATACAAGCTGATGAAATGGGTAAGATAATGAATGCCGAGCCTTAAGTAGAGTGTCTGGTTCACAGTAGATTTATGATAATACTTGGTATTTGATTCTTATATTTTATATTATTCTTCTTAAAAAGAACTTTTCAAAGTTTCACACTGTCACAGGCACCACATGGTTCATTTTGGTAATGTATATAGAATTTGCAGATTACCCAGAGGAAAAGGAAAGGTAGTTATTTTGTGATGAATAAGCTTAGTATAAGTTTTTTACAAGCTAAAATTTTTTAGTAAAAAGGAAACAGAAAAATCACCAAATCAGATATTACCTAGAGCAATAAAAAATTTAAAGGTATATCTTTATATTTGCAAACTTCTAATTTCTAAAAGTTATCGGGGGTCTAGCTTTCTTTGCACGCTCTTACAAAATGAATTAATCCTGGTTATTCTATATTCCAGATAGTCATTACTGTTTTCCAAATATTTTCCTCTGCTTTCATGAAATTTTCTTCTTCCACCCTATTGCATTTTTAGTTGAAAATTTAGTATCACCCATATTCAGGGAAGCCCTAGGAACTTTCTAGGGAAACAAAGACCAAAATAATTATGCATAAGATTTAGATCTTGCATTAGTTAGCTTTTTGCTACACAAAAGCAATCACCTCAAAATTTAAAGGCTTACAAATATAACCATTTATTTAACTCATGATTGTGCTAGATCATTCTTTTGGCCTGGGTGGAGTAGCCTTGGCTAATCTCAGCTAGGATTATCACACTATACTCAAATGGGTGAGCTATAATCCGTCAACTTTTGTAATGCCTGAGAGATAAAAATTACAATCTAACTGAGTATCTTTGAATAAATTAGTGAATAAATAAGTGAAGTTATCTGCACTTGGGTCTTTTTTAGACACTACGTGGCACAGGACCCTCTCTGGAGAATTGCAAAACAATTAACTTATTTTTGCCAGGAATTTCCCTGCTTTCTTTATCCTTGAGATCCATCTAGTACATTCTCCCTCCCCAGTTAGACAGACCCAGGCCTGCCCTCCCTAAGGAATGGTAAAACACATAACTTCTACTGAACTGTCTCTTCCTCCTTCTGTCTAAAATGCCAAACTTTCAATGCCAGGAGAAAGAGTCTCCCTCCCTTGAAGGGAGAAACTACAAAGGCACATTGCAGGGACGCTGGGACAGGAATACTATGTGTTTCTTTTGTTATAATCAACCATAGGCCACAGTTGAAGATTCTGAAGTGCATCCAGCCACCCCTGATCACCAGACAGCACAGAGATGTTGCTATGTGGAGGAGAAGGCAGCACTTCTTTCTAATACTTGTTCTTTATATATAAAAAAAAAAAAACAAAAAAGCAAAAAAACGCTCCTGGATGTCAGCAATTCTCAACCCAAAATAGATGCCACAGCCTCAGTCAAACAGCCCTTAAGCTCTTTAGAAGGCATTCATCACAGACTAGGGAAGTGGCAGACAGGCTCCAAAGAGGAAATCCCAAGACCAAAATATCATCTGTCACTTCCAGCACAGGACAGCATGTGTTGGCAGAAGGAACAGGAGCTGCAGAGGGTGACCCTATGGAGAAGGCCGTTCTTGGTCACCACCCCCTGCTCTGTGGGGGATGCCCGCAAGGAATCCTGGCCTGGCTACATACCTGAGAAACTGGAGACCTCCATTCTGTGAAAGCCTGCTTTAAATAAGCTCAATTTCTTAGCACAAATAATGTCCTGAACATGAACAACGGTGGGAATCGTCCTCTGGTGGAATAAAGTGGAGGTGCCCATGATGCCAGGTTCTCTTCCTGGAGCCTAAAAGTAGCAGTTACCTACACTTCCAGGGGGACGAAGGAAAGTTTGAGTGTCAAGTGAGCAAACCCAAACTGTCTGCGCTTTTCAGCTTCTAAAAGGCATTCTGACTCATCATGCTCCCCACATGCAGTCACAGAGCTCGGTCTTGGCAAGTTGTGCAAATTCTATCCACTCCGCTCCATTCTCTCCAACCCCACGGCCAGGTCACTCACTACCGTGGTTTACCCCCTTGCTGCTGTTGCCCAGACTCTAACTGAGCTTCCCTCCTCTGGGTCTAACTCTGCCCCATCAATTCTGTCGTCTTTCTAAAATGTAATTGCGGCCACATCCCTGGGACGCTGCTTTTGGGTTTCACGTAGCTCTCAGGATCAGGTTCAGATGTGCCTTCCCTGTGTCTCTGTTCTTCCTGCCTCCACACACACCTCTTCTCTTCCCACCCACCACACACCTTCAAAACAGTCATCCGAAACTGCCATGGTTCCTTAAAATACGACAGCACGTTAGGCTTCCAAGTCTTTGCACATATTGTTCCCTCTTCCAGGAAAACGCTCTTCGCCACCCCCACGTCATCTAGGACTTACTCATCCTTCTAAATTCAGCTCAAGCATCACCTCTTCCAAGAAACCTTTTTCAAGCTTCCTAATCAGATACATGCACAGAGATGCTCCCCCTCTGTGCCCCTCTTGTAGTGTTACTGTTTCTGTCACAGCTTTGCCATGTTACACAGAAATGGGTGAACTATTCTTCTGTCCCTGCTGTCACTCTGCGAGATCACTTATTTGACTCTCCCAGTGTCGAGACAAAATGAAAACTGGCTAGCTGGCTTTCGAATGAATGACTAGATGAATAAGTGAAGTCATCTGCACTTGATGCTCTCTGTCACCGTGTGGTCTGAGGCTCTTCCTTGTAAAACCACAAACTTATTATCCCAAGAAATTTCTCATTGTTCCCTAGTTCTTGGGCTTTTATCCCAGTAACTCCCAGTTAGATACATGCCTGGACATTCCCTGGACAAGTAAATCTTATAACTTCTCCCAAATTGTCCCTTCCTTTTTTTCCCTTTAAAACTCTCATCTTTTCAGTATCTTCAGAAAAAGGAAGAAATTGGCAAATAATGTCACTTACAATGAAATGGGGACAGCTGAAAATAACAATCTCTCACAATTGCATAGTTTATAGTTTATCAAACACTCACCTTCATTACTTTTGTCTTTCTAGCAAGGACTGTGAGGTGGATCACCTGGGTACTCTCATTTCATTTTATACCTGATACAATTTCAGCTCACAGTTTTTCAACTTTTAGAGAATCTTTTAACTAATAAGTAGTAATACTTCAAGTTCTTTAAAAAATTTTTTTTCCCATTTCATTTGTCATCGGATTATGCTTGGACAGATAAGAAAACATCATAAACCTAAAAGAAAAGCATTTCTAATGGCAAAAAATAGATTATAGGCAGAAGGACTTCTCTTGCCAAATTAACACTGCTCAGGCTGCCATCTCTCCTGTTACGTCTGTGGCTGACCAGGCTAAAATGGGATTCGATTCTAGGTTCTTTGATTCCTTATCTAGTGAGAGTTATTCTATAAGCAATATTCATGAAATGAGAGATGTTGGAAATTCTTTATAAAGCCACATTAATATGTTGATAAGGGTCTTGGCTGATGCCCTGGGGTTCATGACATGCTCATCAAAACCAGCTTCTGCTCACAGATAGATTTCTTCCCCAGCCTGCACCCAAGTCCATGGCACCATGGCCCACCCTGAAGATTCACTGGGACACAACGCTCAGGGTAAGAGTATGTACAGCTCTAAAGTAAGGAGTACGCATGAAGAGAAGGAAGAAGAGAAGAAAAGGGAAGAGGTAGCAAAAAAATAAGAAGTTCCAAACTATAATAATTTGCCCTGCACCAAAGGTCTGTGATTTTATAGATTATTACCCAATTCTACCAAAAGACTGTCAGTTCCTATAGGCAGGAAATGTGATAGATCCTTTATCAGCCACCCTACACCATATCCTTGCCAACGTGCTCTACCACCCTGCTGTGCCCAATATTCGGAATCATTTAGTTATTCATTGCCTCCCTCCTGCCACCCCACTTCCTTCTGAAAAGGAATTTAACCCATTTCTAGGAATGATTAAAAAAAAAAAGTAGAATGATCTTCTAATTCTGGGGTCTGGTACTCTTGTAAGTAAGTACCACATCCTTGAAGAAAAAGTTAGTGGTTACTTCTAATGGATTCTGTGTGTCTGTTGCTCATGTCTTTGCTTATAGTTTCCTTAGACCTTGCTGCAGACGAGCTTCCAGGAGAGCAGACTCTGTGATGGAGGTTAGTGTGCAGGTGTTTCTTAGGAAGTATCCTTGAGATGACACCAGTGAAAGGAGGGGAGCAAGCTAGGCTGGGTAGAGGGAGAAATTGGGCTGTGATAGTGCTTCCCACAGTGGGCTGAAGTGGCTGAGCCTTGTGGTCATTTGCACTCTCCATGACTGAAGTAGAGTGTGTCAGAAAGAACACTAGCACCAGCAAGGCTAAGAACTGCAGTTTGGGCAATCTCTGAAAAGGCTGACAGCCAAAGGAAATTTGCATGAGGCATTCACTCTCATTAGCGGATAGGATAGTCACTTCTTAAAGGAAATCTGGAGGGCACACACCCATGTCCAATATCAGTCCACCCTTCTATCACCTGGGTCAACCGTCACATAAGACTTTGTAAAACAGCCTCTGCAGGATGTCAGTGGGGCTCTCTTTATGTGGGAAACTTGGAAGGAAAATCTAGCAACAGGTTCAGGGTGAAGTACGCAAGATACTGGAGCACAACATTTAACAAGATACTTGCATGAGAATAAGCACCTCCTTAAATTTTGCACCCTACGTACCTCACTATTTATATTTTAGACAGATTTATTGACTTACAATTTTAAAATCCAATCTTTTAAAGTATGTGGCAAAGTGGTTTTAGTTTTCTGCATTTAGTTTTTAGTATTTTTGTGTATATATATGTTCTTATATTTCTTGGACCTAAGAATGTAATGTCTAGATAATAAAGTAACTCTAAGTTTAGCTTTTTGAGGAACTATCAACCATTTTTCAAAGCAGCTGTGCTATTTTACATTTCCCCAAATAATGTACAAGAGGTCCAGTTTTCCCACATCCTCCATCAAGCCATCTTATCATGTATTTTTTCTTTTTTTTACAATAGCCACCCTAATGGGTGCAAAGTGATATCTATGGTTTTGATTTGGTATTTCCCTAATGACTAATGATTTTGAGCATCACTTCATGTATTTATTGGCCACATGTGTGTGAAGAAATTTCCATTCGAATCCTTTGCTCATTTTCATTTTGTAATTTGTCTTTTTATTATTGAATTGCAGAAATCTTTGTATATTAGGGGTGCTAGATCCTTATTAGACTTATGATTTGCAAAAATCTTCTCCCATGCTATGAATTTTCTTTTCACTTTCTTTATGGTGTTATTTAGTAAACAAAAGTTTTTTAATTTTTATAAAGCTCAACTTATCTACCTTTTTGTTTTATAGCTTTTGCTTTAGTGGCATGTCTAAGAAACCATTGTCCGATATAAGGCCATGACCATTTGTACCTTTTCTTCTAATAGTTTTTATAGTTTTAGGTCTTTCATTCATTTAGGTATCTCCTCCATTTTGAGATAATTTTTGTATCAGAGTAATGTCGATGTCATAGAATTAATTGTGAAATATCCCCTTTTCTATTTGTTTTTAGGAAGAGTTCATAAAGGTTTGATTTTAATCCTTCTTTAAATATTTATTAGAATTCACCAGTAAAACCATGAGTCTTAGCTTTCACTGTGGGCATTTTTTAAACTGATTTAATTCTTTACTTGTTTTATGTCTATTCATATTTTCTATTTCTTCTTGAGTCAGTTTCAATAATCTGTGTTTTCTAGAAATTTATCCATTTCATTTAGGTTATTTAATGCGTTGGTATACAATTGTGTATACTATTCCTTATAATCCATCTTTCTTCTGTAAGGTTGATAGTAATGTCCCACTGGTCTCTTTAAAGGATGGTGCCACAATGTATGGCTAACCACTGGTCTCCTTTTTAAGGTGTTTGAATATTCTGTGCTGGCAGTAGCTAAATTAGCCTTGGCATATAGGCACCCATGCATAACTTTTCAGGCCCATTTGTAGCCTTTGTCTCTGCCACCATGATCACTTCATTATGTGACTATTGGATAGCAAAGGCTGGTTGGCATCAATTGGTCAAGTTGCATTGCTTATTTGTTTATTTAGCATTTCTTCCATATGGATGCTTTCTGGTGAGTAGTAACAAGTGATACAAAAATTTTCACATTTTGTGACCATTCCCATATATTTACCCTCTTCTTAATCATAGAATTTGGTTGGCCTGATCAAATTCAGATCCTGATGAGAAGTTCTAGCTGCATCATCACTTGCATCTCCATGATCTGTCTCTATTCTCTCTCCACCAGGGCCCAGTAGCATGCTAGCTCTTGTTTTTAAAAAGGAGCATAATTCTTCCCTGTAGATAGTATGATCTTGCTCCAGAAGCCCCATATACCTTGTGATTCTCTTAGTAGAACTTGTCATACATGTCATCTTTTCCTACCACTTGTGTTTCTAATACCATAAAGTCTGCTATATTACATGACCCAAGTGGCACACTTCTTGTCCCATACTCTGAACTTGCATAAGACTCCTTTTCTATTCTGAGGTCCATTCAGAGCTGGCAGCCTTTCCTATTACTTGATATATGAGATGAATAAGATACAATAATTTGCATATATTTTGGAGGTAATTTATAGAATAGCCCTGATCACTAGATTCATATAAGTTTGACTGATATTGCAGGTCCCTGAATTTTCATGGAGTTTCACTCTCTTGAGAGCATGTGTCTTACCAATGCCTCAAACATGAGAGTCACTTCTCATTTACCCAGCCTGATTAACTCAATGTCTTTGATTTAGTGTATCAGTGTGATATGTGTTGAGATATCTAGATGATCCAAATATCTTTGGACTATATTATAGAACAATACAGAAGAATTAACATAGCACTTTGGGGAGGGGAGGTGCAAATAAATATTACCATTCAGCTCATAGGAATGCAAACTGTTCTAATCCTGTTTTCTAATAGCAATCGGAAAGCACACATTTACCAAATTAATGGCCACATCTCGTGTACCTGAGTCCATATTAACTTCTTAAGCAAGAAGCACCTCATCTGGCATTGCAGATGCAATAATGATTACAACTTAGTTGACTTGTGGTAGGATTAGTCATTTTTTTTTTCCTTCAGCAATCAGAATGGTGACTTAAACGGAGATAAGATGAGGACCAGCACTCCTGATTCCTTCAGATTCAGCACTAACTTCCATTCTTTTCCCCACCCCTAGAATGCAATATGTATAGTTTTTATTTAATGTTCCATCCAGGGATAGGACATTTAAGCACTTAATTCTACTATCCTTGTGGTGATACATACCTTTTATCTGATAGGTCAAAGACAAAAACATGGAAGTTGTCCCAATTACCAAGTATTTATTGCTCACTTATAATTTTGGAGCATGAGGAAATTACCACAGGGTAATCACAAATCCAATGAACCCACTGGCTGGCCTTTATAATAGATCATGTTTTACCTAAGCCCCATATACCTCTTTCTTAGCAGAGAAACAACAAAAATATATTACGTCCTCAGGTACCAATGTTAACTCCAGTACTGTGTTCAAAACTTCTTGAAATACCTTCATAGATGACCACCTCCCTACATTGACCACCTCCTTAAGTTGACATAATTTTCATAGACTCGACATGCACCAGATTTATGATTTATATAGTAGGCCTAGTTCCTTATATTGACCATTTCGGTATATTGATCAGTTTATTACAGTCCCTAGGGATGCCATGGTCTGTTACCAGCTCATAACTCTCTACAAATGGTGCCTTCTTGGCTTCCATTCCAACTTACCACTCTCCATGAAAATCACATTGACCTGACCATCAAGTGTTGCCACCTGGGTTCAATTTTTTTGAAGATCCAATCATGTCATTGCTATCTATGAGCCTTGTTCTGTGAGGGTTTCTGTTACTATCATTCCTGATCTATAAAAGAGAGCTATCAATGAACTTTTTGATGCTGGTGATCCTCTTGTCAGAACTTTCCTTCTAGCTGCAGTAAATTGTCTATTTCCCAGGTCCTCCCATAAAACATAATCTTCTGGGGGGGTTGGGGCTTTGTATGGTATATTTACATCAGAATATCTACTTTCCTGCATTCTTTATTCATTATCTCCATAGAAATTTGGTCATTTTACTCTAAGTGTGGGCTATTCCCTTTTCATGTTTTTAGAGCCATCTTCAAAACAAATTTGCCATATGTTTGGAGTCCTTGCCACAGTATAAATCCTGTATCTCAGGAGAATATTCCTAAATCAATAAAATCTTTCTTGTCCAACTCTGTATTTGAATTATTTGATCAAGATCCCTGAGAATTCAGGCCCACAAACAATCTGCCGGGTCGTGCCAGTACCTGCTGGCTCAGTCCTCCAGATTCACATAGGCATAGTTTCTTCCCTTGCTTTTCAGGCCCAGTGCACTGCGGGGTATTGAATACAGGTCTATTGACCAAGGAGAGAATATGAGGCAGATATTGAGGGGAACATATGTTGCTTCTCAAGAGAGAGATCTATACATTTTCTTCAAGTAAGAAAGGGGGATTGCCGGCTCTTAATAGGGATGGGAAGGCCACTTCTATTCTCAAAAGGTTCAGAAGAATCTGAAGATTTAAGGTTGTTGGAGGCATCAATCTGGATGCCCCTATTCAATGTGTCAGTGTTCTCTTCTTTCCTAACAAGAGTCCTTTCTGTAGCATAACAGACCTACGCTGGCTGGGAGTTTAACTTTCTTTGGAGCTCCATTACTTCACTGATTAAGTCCTGACTTAGCTTCATACTTTTCTCTCCTGTCCTACTGCATAAGATGAAAGCCTCTCTACAGTCTAACAAAAATTCTTCTGGGTTTAACACTTGGTTTTACAATTCTTCTTAACCGTGGCTCAAAGGAGTAGGGCACCAGCCCCATATGCCACAGATGGTGGGTTCAAACCCAGCCCCAGCCAAAAACTGCAAAAACAAAAAATTTAAATTGAACAATTCTTCTTAACCTTTCTAACTCTTTCTATTTTTTCTTAGACAAGGATCAGAAAACTTTTTTTATAAGGTTAAGTAGACTAAATATTTTAGGATTTGAAGCCATAAAATCTCTATTGCACCTAATCAACTTGCCTTTGTAGTATAAAGCATCAATGAACAATATGAAAACAAACAGATATGGCTATGTTCCAATCAATGAAAACAAGCAGTTGGCAGAAATTGGTCCATGGGTCATGGTTTGCTGACCACTGGCCCAGTGCATTAGTTGAGCTTAGCAATAGCCACTAGATTCCATTGTCCTTCTGGTTACAATTTCTCCCATATTTCTCAAAAACTTGACACATAGCATCATTAGCTAGTACATTCCCTTCCCTAGGAATATCATCAAATCTGGTGAAAGTTCTAACAATTGAACTTCTAACCTGTGCCAAGAATTTTCTATGCTCTGCTACTTATAGAACCTTCATTGCTAGATTGGTGGTAAGTGACCTAGCTCCAAAATTCCATCCTAACACCTGCTTTCTTGGACCACTCTGATGCCAGTTATTGCCAGTTGAATTCTCTGGAAAGTAGACCAAGGTGGAGGTTCATGTGAAGTATGCTCAGTAGGGAATTGCCTGTGGAAAGTAGGAGAAACTGAGCTGTAATATAAACCCAAACAACAGCCTCAGGTGATCCCACAGGGAGCTCCAGAGCTAAAATTTCCCAACAGTGTGGTCCTGCATCGGGCTGAAGTGTCTGAGTCTTTTTCTTCATCCTCTATCAATCATTAGATGTAGGTCACCTCAGGAAGATGTGGCCTTAGATAAGGTATTTTTTGCAACTGATACACTCTCTAATAGACTAAGAGCTGAAGGCTGTCTACAGATTGCCTTCCCCACACTGAGGCCACACGTGCTTTTTTGAAGGGGGAAGGGGTAGAACATCTCTAAGTCCATCACAGCCCTCTACTTTAGCCCTCTTTCCCACCTGTACCTAGTTCCCATTTCACCCATCTTTGTTGGTCTTTCACCACCCACAAGGGCGTGGCTCCTGCCTGCTTATCATTTCTAGCCATAGTACATTGCAAGACACATTTCACAAGGTCTGCACACCATGCTCCTTCCTTTCTTTGCTAACTGGTACTCAGGTATTTCACCAGCTTTCACTACCAACTTTGTGCTTGCCTTCAGAATCAAAGCCTTCCTTAACACTGGCTTGTGGCACTCCCATGACCCCACGCTGTCATCACTGTGTCTCTTTTGCTCTGTGTTTCTGAGCATGGTGAGCCTGTAAATACCTATGGAAGGCTTTTAACAATATTTATGTTTGCCTTCCCAAAGCAAATAATTACAGCCATATTGGGGGTGGGAGTGAAAACCAACAGACAAACTCGAAACTTCTGTATAAACATTCAGACAGTTGCCAAAATGGTCTCCTGTGGAATGGGAACAGAGATAATCCAGAGATAAGCAAGCTGAACTCAGCCCCGGCTAATTTGTCTGGTGGCCTGGGGCAGGTTTTTCCTCTCCATTTCTCCACTCCTGTCACCCCATCTGCATCTGGTGAAACAGAGCTTCTCCTCTCTACTTCTGTCCCCTGGGGGTTTCATGCCTATTAAAGATGCAAGTTCTTTTGAAAAGGGGGCGAACTTGTAATACTGTTTTGAAGAAATGGAAAATATCATAGAGGAAGAAGGAAGAGATGTTCAGAAAACACTATAGTTTAGGTTTTAAATATGGAGAAAAGAAACAAAGTAAAGTGAAAAATGAAGTGGAGGAAGTAGAATAAATGAAAACGATGAGCAGGCAAGAAGAATGTTAAATAAAGAGGTGGAAGGAAAAGAGGAGAGGGAGGCAGAGGAGAAGAAAATTGGAAAGGAAAAATAAGAAGAAGAAAAGAGGGAAGGGAGCTCTGGCAACCTAGAAAGTAGAGGCAGATGAGAGGCCATGACCATAGGCAGAATTTTCTCAGCTACCACCTTGCCTCCCCCTTTGGCAATCTTTTTAGTACAACTAGTTGACTGGCATATAATTCTCCCCAGAGTCCAGAAGGAAAATAAAATCCAAAACAGGTTCTTAGAAAAATCAGTTAAAAAGAGCAGCTTCTAACAAAGAATAGCAGCCCCTGAGCGAGGAGATTATACAGGCAGGTCCAGGTCAGGCTCCCTGGTCTCCCTCTCACTCACCCCGCCATCCGAGCTTATGTTGGGAAACTCAGCTATTAACAGAAGCTCTTTCGAAGGTCAGGAAAGAGTTGTGCATTACCTTTGTCTGCAGATTTAATACTCAAAGAATACTGTAAGAAATTTAAGATAACTGGAATTATTTTTTAAATATAGCTTTATTGTGCTCCACTCCCCTGCCAGCAGTAAAGTGGACTTCTTAAATAGGCCTTGTAAAAGCAGATTATAAAAGCAAAGATCCAAGAGAAGCAGACATTTAAGCACCCCACCTGCTGTACACACCAGTCACCAAGGACTTCTGAATGCGCACATTAGAAGCGAGCACAGATTTTTATATTCGCTTTGCCTCAATTACATAGGTATCATACTCCCAGTCAATCTCCTTCACCTTTGGCAGTAATTATTCCCCATCTCAGCGTTTACCCTCTTCTTCCCTTTCTTCTTGTATAATAGTTTTAGCCCTCGGGGTGTAATCATGTCTTTTGATCCAGAGGACAGAATCAAATTTGGTTTTATATAGAATCCCTCATATCTGCAGCTCAGAGGACTTGAAAAGGCAATGCCAACACACAATAGCGAGCAGGAGAAAGGTTCTAACACCTCACTTCTCTGTATTTACTTACGAAGAGAAGCCTATGTGGCCTATTGTTACCCAGATGCTTGGGATTTGAGCATACCAGTCTAAGATACATTTTAACCCCTAAAAGATCCTCAAACCAAGGAAATGGACTTTCCTCTCCTGATATCAACTAGAAATCAGGCAATTGTGTTGGCTATGGTCTCATGTCCTTTACAAGGTCTCCTTTACGAGGTGTGTGTGGGGGTGGGGGGTGGGTGGAGAGCAGGTCTTAAAAGTTCTTTGACAAGGTGAGAAGTAGTGATAATGAGAAACTCTCCAGGGGGGCTACCTATTAGGAAGTAATCTTAACAATCCCATTTATTAAATGCCAATTATGTGCCAGGAATTTCCCATAAACTATCTCTAATCAAGGTATGAGATCCAAGCCAATCTGGGTTCAAATCTTAATTCCACTTCTTATTAGTTGCATGATCTTTGACAAATTAGTTAGCCTCTCTACACTTTGGTCTTCCCATTTGTTAAAAATGGATGATAACACCTATTGTACAGAATAATTGAGGGAGATTAAGTAGATAGCAATGTGACTAATACATGGAAAATGTTTACGATATGGCAGACATTTTTATTATCACCCTCAAGCCAACCCTTCTATTCCTTTTTAAAATGAGGAAATTGAGGCCCTAGAGAGTTTGAATAACTTTTTCAAAGACACATAGCAAAAGAGAGCAGACCTAGGATTTGAGCCCAGCTCTGCATGATTCTTTCCATTGTAGGACACTTTAGAGCACCCCAAATTGTATCCATGGTAACCACAGAGTGACTTTGGGGAAGTTTTTCTAGCTATCAACAATAAGCCAGTTTGACTGCTAGTATGAACACCTCTATCCTCTATTCCTGCCCATTCAGGCCTTGACTTAGCTCATGGCACTGATTTCTAGAGGCCGTACTGTGGTCCAATAAGAAAAATACACCAGTAAGAAATGAACAATGAATACTTTTCTGTCTTAAAATAGGGAACATAAGACAGTAAACGTTGGAGAAAGGCCCGTGAAATGCATGCTCAATTGTTACTCTATGCCTGTCCACTTGCCTCTCCTAACGCTTTTTATTCATTCAACTTAATGTTTATTGGACATTTATGGCATGTAAGGCACCATTCTTCTTCAGCACTATTCCAATGCTGAGAATACAGCAGTAAACAAGAAAGACAAGGTCTCTACCCTCACACTAACAGGTATTGTTGTAAAGGCATGGTAATTGAACATCAAGACAGAAGGGAAACTTAGCATCTCACCAATCACCTAAGAATGTCTTCAATAAAAAATACATAATTATAATAATTGAAGAAATGTGTAATTGAAGTACTGACATGAGTTAAATGAGAGAGAAAGAAGGGTCAGAGATTTTAATAGCAGTGTGATAGATGGAATTAGTTAATTAGATAAGGCAGCCTCTTTACACTAATCCCTCCTCACATGGGCTTGTCAGTCATAGAACTTAGCATATTCACCAATCCTTCAATGGAAAATATTCTGTCCATAGCCTTTGCCTGAGGGAAATAGCCCTGAGTTGTTTCATAAACAAGGATCTGTCACTGAATGGGAAACATGGAAATCTGACCCATGTGGGGTCAATTTATACGCTACTCACCAACCATCTGATAGTCTGTTAAGAAAATCTCTACATAATTAGGTGGTATAATTATCTAGGACATCTGGTGTCTTTTTCCAGTGTCAGTATAGAGGGAAACTGATAGAATATATTGCTAATAAGAGCTTTAAGTGTAAGAATTCATGACTTATCCAAACAAGCAATGAGGTAAGCACCCTGATTATTCTTACTCTATAGATGAAGTAGTGGAGGCCTACAGAGGTTAATTAACATGCACATTTAGTAAGGAAGAGTGTTAGTGTTTGAAATAATAGTTTAACTCCAAAACCTATGCTCTGTGTCACTGTGATATCCAAACAGCAGGAGGAGAAATGAAAAAAGACACAAAG
Source organism: Arctocebus calabarensis (assembly GCA_963573935.1). NCBI lineage: Eukaryota > Metazoa > Chordata > Mammalia > Primates > Lorisidae > Arctocebus > Arctocebus calabarensis. The sequence continues at coordinate 17,888 of CAUYON010008919.1, forward strand.
AGAAGCATGTGAAGAGAGGATCAGCGTCTTGTATTTTTTTGTGTTGTTTTTGTAGAGACAGAGTCTCACTGTATCGCCCTCGGTAGAGTGTCGTGGCATCACACTGTTCACAGCAACCTCCAACTCCTGGGCTTAGGCGATTCTCTTCCCTCAGCCTCCCAAGTAGCTGGGACTACAGGCGCCCGCCACAATGCCCGGGTATTTTTCTGTTTTGCAGTTTGGCCGAGGCTGGGTTTGAACCCACCCCCTTCGGCATATGGGGCCGGCGCCCTACTCGCTGAGCCACAGGTGCCGCCCGATCAGCGTCTTGTAAATGGTGTCAGAGCGAACTAGAACTGTAGATGCTGGTTCCTAAAGGAACAAGGATGATGCTAGTGCTCAGCTCTGCCTGGGAATGTGGTAACAGGTGGTCCCAGGTTCCAATGAGAACACTGTCTTCTTCGTTACCATGTGCTCCCTTTCAAGAAATTTCACTATTAAGATAACATGAGCAAGTTTCTTGCACCCCAAGTGTCTACCACTTCTTTTCAACTATTAGTTCCCTCTATATAAAATTCTAGAAATCCAGCTCAGCACCTGTGGTTCAAGCAACTAAGGCACCAGCTACATATACCTGAGCTGGCAGATTCGAATCCAGCCCAGGCCCACCAAACAACAATGATGGCTGCAACCAAAGAATAGGTGTCTGTAGCAGGTGCCGAAGGTCCCAGCTACTTGGGAGGCGTAGGCAGGACATTCGCTTGAGCCCAGGAGTTGGAGGTTGCTGTGAGCTGTGATGACATAGCATTCTACTTAGGGCAACAGCTTGAGGCTCTGTCTCAAAAAAAAAAAAATTCTAGAATTCCAGAATTTGTAAGTTATACACCTGCTGCTCTTTCTTCCTTCTTTTCTTCCTTCCTTTCTTCCTTTCTCTCCTTCTTTCTCCCACCCCATTTTATCTCTCTCTCTCCTTCCTTTTCTATTTTGAAACTATGAATCACAAATCACTCCTGAGGAGCAGACCTAAGAAGAGAGGAACCCAGGGTTTAGTTGACAACCTGGACCTCTGTCTCTTCTGTGTTCAGCACATGGAGATCTGGCCACTGATTGAAAGCCTGCCAAGGATACCGGAGATCCTTCTGCAGGAAAACTCAGCCAGCCAAGCCTGTCATGTCTCACATGTCTGTCACTCTTGGGCACAGACCAAGATGGAGGAGCTCTGGGCATCTCTGTTCATCTTCTCACATTCCCACATTGCTCTCTCCACTGCTGTCTTAACCAAGGCTCTTAGAGCTCCTTTCTTCCCCATGATTTTGAGGCTGACCTCTGAAATTCTCATGCCATGTAAGTAAATTCCAGTTAAGAATGTTCCTTGATTCGTATCTAAAATGGTCAAGTAAATGATAACTGTGTGATCATTTTATTTTACTTTCTGGGTCTCTTCCTGCTAATTTTACACACCCTGCCCATATATATAACCTTTTCTAACTCTTTTCAAAAACTCTTTTCAGATTCTTTATTCATTCAGAGGAGTCCATGGTTAATAACTACCATTTGTCTTTTCACAAAAAGGCAACCTGTTTAGGTAAAGGAAGGCCCAAAATTAGAATTTAATTTGTGCCAAAAGTAGGGGAAGATTTTGTGGTAGGAAGGTTCCTTGAAGAAAGTCATCTTTTCTACTTACCATAATACGGCTTCAATAATAGGCCTGGGTATAGATTATGAAACTTACTGTAAGAAAAGATGAAAAGCATTTCTTGCTTACGGGACTAGACTCCTGATTAGAATAGGAATATGTCTTTCTCCTATATATTAATAGGATGATGATATTGACATTTCCTTAGGCAGCAAAATGATGTTTTTAGCAAGGAGAATAAAAACATGTAAATAACAACCCTGTGTTATACTCAAATTTAGAAATCTTAAAGGAAAAAAATGAGTGAGGTTTTTCTCCTTCAAATTTCCCTTGACTTTTATTTCTTAGTGAGCATAAGAACAGTGCCAAATTTGAAGCTTATAGCTTTAGACATTTCTGAATTGCACAATCATGAGAAAGGGATTGAAGTACTTTCTTTCAGAGGGAGACTTGAAGGAAAAAAAGCCTGTGTGGTCTAACGCAGAGGCAGAAAAGCCAGAGGAATTGTATAAGTACAAACTTTCAAAAAAGACAAAAAAAAACCCAGAAAACACTGTTGAGCCATGAAGTATGGCTATTTCCAGGCTAAATCTTTTTGTGATGAGAAAGACGAATATCCTGAAATGTCACAAGAGAAATGGCAGTTGGCTCATAATTATACTGGGTTTCTCTATTTCTCAGTGGGGCCCAAGTGCACAATTAACTCTGGCTGACTCTGACGATAATCACTCAAATAAAAACATTGATTCCTGAAGAATAAATGTTTATAAAGTCTCTAATATGAACCTCAAATCAGCTCTTGGATGTGGATATTATTACGTCCATTTTATGAATAAGAAAGCAGATGCTGACTAATATTAAATGACTTGCTTAAGGGCACATAATGTGAATTGGCACAGCCAAGAGTAAAAATCTAGATTTTATGAATTAAAATCCTAGTTCCATTTCCTTCTTGGACCATAAAACATGGATATACTGGCTATTAGACTAAGTTATTGAACAACCCAAGCAAGATGCTACTCTACGTCTTTCTACCATCAAAACCTCTGTTGCAAAACTCCGAGTATATTTTGGAACCATTAGGGAAGAACAAAAAAAAACTAAAGAATTCATCTCAATGGTAGCCAGCTAGCTTTGGTTTGTTATGCCACTGGGTCGGAGTAAAAGAGCAATAGCCTTCAAATGGAGCAATGCCTCCCAGTGACTTTGATTTGCTATGACATATCTTAATTTTTTTAATCCTCTTAATTTTAGATATCCTAAAACAAATGTTGCATTCTACCGTTGACCAAATGTCACAAAATTTCAGCTATGCACTAGGCCCTGTCCTGAGTCCTCAGGATACGGGGAAGATTAAAAAGTATCCTGGTCCAAATGATTACTTCCTAGGTTGTAGAAGAATAAAGAATTATTACATGATACAGGTTAATACAGCAGAATGAACAAAATTGCAGAGGAAATACCAAATACTCTGTCAGGGAAGTCATAGACATCTTCAAAGAGGCTTAAACTTGAAAAAATTCGAGGAGAAAAGAGAAGAAGGAGTTAGCACGTTTTTGTAATTTGGAATTGCAATCAGAACCAGGTGGGAGAAGTGGCGAGGGGCTAACGTCCTAGACTATGTTGCTTGTTCGTGAGTTCCCAGCGATAGTGAGTTGTCTCCAGATTTATTAAGTACATAACGTTTGACAGAGCCTTTGGATTTTAAAGACCTGTGCTTTTGTCTTCACTCAGAAGAAGGTGGTGTATTTTATTAATGAAAATTTTGTTTTTTTTTTCTTTATTTTCTTTCTCTTTTTTTAACTAAATCATAGCTGTGTACATTAATGCAATCATGGGGTACAATGTGCTGGTTTTTTATACAATTTGAAATATTTTCATTGAACTGGTTAACATAGCCATTATGGCATTTTCTTAGTCATTGTGTTCAGACCTTTATATTCTGCATTTAGTAAGTTTCACCTGTACCCTTCTAAGATGAAAATTTTTAAAAGGGGAATCTTTATTTTATAAAAGATAAGGTATCTTCTTATATTAAGAATTTTTGTTGCCTGGGTGAATTTTTTATGAAGAGGGCTCCCCAGGCAATTGAAGCAGTATCAAAAATACTGGGACTTGATCAAACTAAAAAGCTTCTGCACTGCTAAGAACACTGTAAGTGTAGCAGGCAGACAGCCCTCAGAATGGGAGAAAATATTTGCTGGTTATGCCTCAGACAAAGGTTTAATAACCAAAATACACAGAGAACTTAAGCGTATTGGTAACAAAATGGTAAGTGATCCCATCTCAGGTGGGAAAAGGACTTGAAGAGAACCTTCTCTAAAGACGACAGATGCATGGCCTACAGACACATGAAGAAATGCTCACCATCCTTAATCATCAGAGAAATGCAAATCAAAACTACTTTGAGATATCATCTAACCCCAGTAAGATTGGCCCACGTAACAAAATCCCAAAACCAGAGATGTTGGTGTGGATGTGGAGAAAGGGGAACACTTCTACACTGTTGGTGGGAATGCAAACTAGTACATTCCTTTTGGAAAGATATTTGGAGAATACTTAGAGATCTAAAAATAGATCTGCCTTTTGATCCTGTAATTCCTTTATTGGGTATATATACTGATGACCAAAAATCACATCATAATAAAGATATTTGTACCAGAATGTTTATTGCAGCTCAATTCATAATTGCTAAGTCGTGGAAGAAGCCCAAATGCCCATCGACCCATGAATGGATTAATAAATTGTGGTACATGCATACCATGGAATACTATGCAGCCTTAAAGAAAGATGGAGACTTTACCTCTTTTGTGTTTACATAGATGGAGCTGGAACATATTCTTCTAACAAAGTATCTCAAGCTTGGAAGAAAAAGTATCCAATGTTCTCAGCCCTAATATAAATCTAATTTTTAGCTTTCATATCAAGGCTAAAACCCAATTATAGTATAAGAATACAGGGAAAGGGAGGAGAGGGGAGGGAGGAGGATGGGTGGAGTGAGGACAATTAGTGGGAACACACCTACGGTCCATCTTAGCAGGGTACTGGTGAAACTTATTAAAGGTGGAGTATCAATGTCTTTATATAGTGATCAAGAAAATGCCATGAAGGCTATCTGTAAGAGTATGATCAAAATATTTCTGAATGTATATGAAGCACATCATGCCCTATGATTGCACCAATGTACACAATTATGATTCAATAAAATTATAAAAAAAAAAACTGCTTCTGAATGGACAAAGGAGTTTAATTACCTGTGGCAAGAAGATATTATATGTTCAGAGCGTTGCTACAGAAAAAGGTTATTACTTTCTCAATTAAGGAAAAGAATGCATAACATTAGGAATAGGGCCATGCACCTGTCGTCTTTAGAGAAGTTTCTTTTCAAGTCCTTTTCCCACCCTGAGATGGGGTCACTTACCCTTTTGTTGCCAATACGCTTAAGTTCTCTGTGTATTTTGGTTATTAAACCTTTGTTTGAGGCATAACCTGCAAATATTTTCTCCCATTCTGAGGGCCCCATTTCAAGAAAATGCCATGAAGGCTATCTGTAACAGTACGATCAAAATATTTCTGATTGTATATGAATCACATTGTGCCCTATGATTGCACCAGTGAACACAATTATGATTCAATAAAATTATAAAAAAAGATCAAATTAATGAAGTTGAAAACAAAAGGATCATTAAGATCAATGAAACAAAATCTTTTTTTTTTTTTTTCTAGTTTTTGGCTCGATCTGGGTTCAATCCTGCCACTTCCAGCACATAGGGCCAGTTCCATACTCCTTTGAGCCACTGGTGCCACCCCAAAAGTTAGTTTTTGAAAAGATTCATAAAATTGATAAAATCTATGCCAACATGACCAGTAACAGAAAAGTCAATTTTTTTCTGTGTTTACTTATGTATTTATGTATTTATTTATTCATTTTTTGAGATAGATCTTCAAGCTATCACCCAGGATATAGTTCATTCATGTCACACCTCAGGGCTACCTCCAACTCCTGGTCTTAACCAATTCTTTTGTCTCAGTCTCTGAACTAGCTGAGACAACAGGTGCCCTCCAAAATGCCTGGCTATTTTTTGGTTGTACTTACCTTTGCTGTTTGGCACTCCAAGGTCCAATTGGAACCTGCCAGTGCTGGTATGTGTGGCTGGTGCCTTAACTGCTCGACTTACAGGATCCAAACCCAGAAAAGTAAAATTCTATCATCTTTCAGAAATGATGAAGGAATTATAACAAAAGACACTTCAGAAATTCAAAAAATCCTCAGTGTTTACTACAAAAATCTCTATTCCCACAAATATGAAAAGCTGAAGCAAATGGACCAATACCTAGAAGCACGCCACCTTCCTAGACTCAACCAGAAAGAATTAGAAATCTTGACTAGACCTATATCGATCACTGAAATAGCAGCCACAATTTGAAAACTCCCAAAGAAGTAAACTCCAAGACCGAATGGCTTCTCATTCAAATTCTATCACACCTTTTAAGAGGAAGTAGTATCTATACTATACAACCTTTTCCAAAGCATAAGAAAAGGACTACTTCCCTACACTTTCTATGAAGCAAATGTCACCCTGATCCCAAAACCAGGAAAGGATCCAACAATGAAAGAAAATTAGAGAACATTACCACTAATCAAATTTGATGAGAAATATTCAATAAGAACTTAGGAAACAGAATTCAACAACATGTCAAAAAAATTACACTCCTTAAACTAGTTGGTAGGGCTGTTTCAACATACACATATCTATGAATAGAATACATCACATCTAATAAAATGAAAAAAGAATGATTCTCTCAGTTGACACAGAAAAAACCTTTGATCATATCCGGCATTGTTTCAGGATCAGAACACTCAGGAAATTAGGCATAGGTGAGACAATTCTTAAAGTGATTGGGACCATCTCCAGCAAACCCAAGGCCAATATCATATTGAATGGTGTAAATTTGAATACATTTCCACTCAGATCAGCAATGGGGCAAGGATGCCCACTCTCTCCACTGCTATTCATCATAGTAATGGAACACTTAGAAATGACAATAAGGCAAGGAAGGCTATCAAGGGTCTCCAAATAGAGTCAAAGGTGATCAAACACTCACTCTTTGCTGATGATATGATCCTATACCTGGAAAATCCCAGGGACTCAACTTCACAACTCTTGGAAGAGGATCAAAGAATGTAGCAGCATATCAGGATAAAAAATCAGTACTCAAACATCAGTAGATTTATATCTACCATAAACAGACAAGCTGAAAAATAGTGAAGAACTCTATTCGTTTAAGAGCAGTGTCAAAGAGGATGAAATATCTGGGAGTGGACCTAACAAAGGACTTGGAGGATCTCTATAAAGAGAACTATGACACTCTGAAAAAAGAAACCGTTGAGGGTGTTAACAAATGGAAAAACATACCATGCTCATGGCTGTGAAGAATCAACATTGTTAAAATGTCCATACTATGCAAAGCAAACTACAGATTTCATGCAAACCTCATTAAAGCACCTCTGTCATACTTTAAAGATCTGGAAAATTAAGACTTCATTTTATATGTAAACAGAAAAAAATTTTGAATAGCCAAGACTTTACACAGAAATAAATACAAATCAGGAGGAATCATGCTACCAAATTTCAGACTATACTATAAATCTATTCTGATCAAAAACAGCATGGTACTGGCACAAAAATAGAGATATAGATGTATGAAACACAACTGAGAACCAAGACACTTACTGTCGTTTCATATTTGATTAGCCTATCAAAAAATAATTTAGGGGAGCAATTCCCCATTTAGCAAATAGTGCTGGTGGCATGGTTGGTGACTTACAGAAGCTAGAAACTGGACCCACACCTTTCACCTCTAACAAAAATTGACTCTCACTGGATAAAAGATTTAACATTCAGAAATGAAACTAGAAAGATTCTTGGAGTGAGTGCAGGACAAATTGGTCTGGGAGAATAATTCATGAGGTGGAATCTCCTGGACAATAGAAGGTACACCAAAAATTCACTAGTAAGATGAGCTCAAACTAAAAATCTTCTGCACTTCCAAGAACAAAGTCAGTAAAACAAGCAGACAGCCCTCAAAATGGGAGAGGATAGTTGCAAGTTATGTTTCTGAAAACGGTTTGATAGCCAGAATCCACAGAGAACTCAAATTTACTAATAAGAAAAGAGCAAGTGATCCCACTTCATTCTGGGTAAGATATTTGAACAGAAGCTTCTCTGAAGAAGACAGTTGTATGGTCTACAGACACATGAAAAAAATGCTCACCACCTTTATAATCAGAGAAATGCAAATCAAACCACTTTGAGATATCATCTAACTCCAGTATGAGTAGTCCACATAACAAACTCCCCAAACTACAGATGTAACTGGATGTGGAGGAAAGGGAACACTTCTGCACTGCTGGTGGGAATGCAAGCTAATATGTTCCTTTCGGAAAGAAGTTTGGAGAACACTCAGGTATCTAAAAGTAGACCTGCTGTTTGATTTTG
>CAUYON010008922.1:0-30836 GCA_963573935.1 Arctocebus calabarensis
TTATCATAAGTGTGTATATTATAGAGTAAATGTATAAAAACATGCATAATATTATCTTCAAGACTTGGAAAAAATGATTCTGCATTTTGTACGGAACCAGAAAAAAAAACCTGTATAGCTAAGGCAGTTCTTAGTAATAAAAACAAAGACAGGGGTATCACCATATCAGATTTTAGGCTGTATTACAAGGCCATAGTGGTCAGGACAGCATGGTTCTGGCACAAAATTAGAGACATTGACGTTTGGAATCGAACAGAAAACCAGGAAATGAAACCAGCAACTTACAGCTACCTAATCTTCGATAAACCTAACAAGAACGTCCACTGGGGGAAAAACACCCTATTCAGTCAATGGTGCTGGGAGAATTGGATATCCACACATAAAAGACTGAAACCGGACTCGCACCTTTCTCCACTCATAAAAATTGATTCAATATGGATAAAGGACTAAAATTCAATGCATGAAATGATAAAAATCCTTAAAGAAAGAATAGGAAAAATAATGGAAGATATGGGCCTGGGGAAAGACTTTATAAAGAAGACTGCCATGGCAATAGCAACAATAAACAAATGGGAGTTAATTAAATTGAAAAGCTTCTGTACAGCCTGTTGGGAGACAACAACCAAAGCAAATAGACAACCTACACAATGGGAAAGGATATTTGCATATCTTGAATCTGCCAAAAGCTTAATAACTAGGATCTATACAGAATTTCAATTAATCCACAAGAAAAAATAAAAAACAACAATACCATACATCAATGGGGAAGAGAGATGAACAGAACCTTCTCTAAAGAAGACAAATGAATGGGTAGCAAACACATGAAAAAATGCTCATCATCCCTAATTATTAGAGAAATGCAAATTAAAACCATCCTGAGATATCGTCTAACTCCAGCTAGAATGGCCTATATCACAAAATCTCAAAACTGCAGATGCTGATGCAGATGTGGAAGGAAAGGAACTCTTTTACAACCTTTTTGGAAGGAAGTATGGAGAAACCTCAAAGAACTCAACATGGACCTCCCATTTGATCCTGTAATCCCATTACTGGGCATCTATCCAGAAAGGAAAAAAAAAAAACTTTTATTATAAAGATACTTGTACTAGGCTGTTTATTGCATATCAATTTACAATCACCAAAATGTAGAAACAGCCTAAATGTCCTTCAACCCAGGAATGGATTGGCAAGCTATGGTATATGTATACCATGGAATATTATTCAGTCATTAAAAAAGTGGAGATTTTGCGGCATTTATACTAACCTGGATGGAGGTGGAACACATTATTCTTAGTGAAGCATCACAGGAATGGAGAAGTATGAATCCTATGTATTCAACTTTGATATGAGGCAATTAATGGCGATTTATGACATGGTGGGGCATGGGGGAAGGGGACAGCAGACCGAGAAGGAGCGAGGAGGTAAAGAAAAGAAAAAAAGTAGTGACTAATTATCACATAAATTGGATTCAATTTTGACTAAAGTATATTACTTAAACATTAATTTTTACTTGAACTTGTTAATATGTTGTTTAGGATACAGGATACTGCATCCTTATTTATAAGTGAATTGTGTTTGCAATTTCCCCTTTATAATAATATATTTTTTCCAACTTTAATATCAGGTGTATCCAGGTTAAGTAGAATGGTTTTGAAGTATTTCTTCTTTTTCTATTGCCTATAAGATTTGGTGTGATCTGTTTTTTGGAATTATCTTTTATTTTTATTTATAAATATGAGTTATCTATTTTATAGAGACTTTGGAAAAAAATGATAAGAAGTTAATTAATGACTCCATAAGAACATTGGAGTCAAAGCATTCTATAATAGACGTACTCTTATTTGACAATGTGAATGTTGCTTTCTTTGCATTACTATTATTATTATTGCTTAATACTTTGTTGCAGCAATCATCTGATTTCTTTTCTGAATGTATTTATCTTTGTTCGTTCTTTGCGTGGTTTTTGTTTCTCGTCCTTATGTTAAACAGTGTTATTGTTGCTAAATTTTAAGCCTTTTTAATTTTGTGAAGGCAATAAGTGGAAATCTAATAAACACATGTATATGTAAAAATAAAAAAAAGAAAAAAGAAAAAGAACTTATGGACACACATTTATATTGTTAAATCTAGGTGGTAGGTATATGAGTGTCTATTATACTTTTATGTACTTCTTTTTTTTTTTTGGTAGAGACAGAGTCTCACTTTATTGCTCTTGGTAGAATGCTGTGGCTTAACACAGGTCATAGCAACCTCCAACTCCTGGGCTTAGGCGATTCTCCTGCCTCAGCCTCCCAAGTATCTGGGACTACAGGTGCCTGCCACAACACCCGGCTATTTTTCTGTTTTGCAGTTCCACTGAGGCCAGGTTTGAACCCACCACTTTTGGTATATGAGGCTGGTGCCCTACTTGCTGAGCCACAAGCACTGCCTGTACTTTTAACATATTTCAAAATATACAGTTAGAAATATTTCATGCTTTAAAAATGTATGAAAAGAAAAATCAGAGAAAAACAGAAGTTATATAAGGAGAAACACCACAAACTTTACATCTACAAAAATGGATGACTATTTGACTGAAAGGCACAAAACAATGGCTACTTTAGAGCTCCCTGTAAAAATGGCAATGATATATTTATATCATTAGGAAGGTGGCAGATCCATGGAATAGGATCAAAATACAAGCATGGGAAAAGTTCTTGGACAATCAGAAAGGCAGTTCTTCTAGGAAGAAAGATTCATAAATTCTCTAATCACCCTCAAAAGTGGCAAAATCACCTTTTGAAATGAATTTGCTTAGAAAAACGTGAGCTGAATGTGACTGGCATTAGGGACAGGGGAGATAAGAAGAGATGAGGATGTTGGACAAAGACAAGTTAAAGGATTATCAGGTGGCATTTTGAAAACCTTGGTAAAATTTAAATCCATTACTTATGGTGGTTCCGACTTATTTGGTTTCATATTTTTCTCCGTAACTGTTTAAATATAAAATATTTTAAGATTGATGTAAAGTTCTGCAGAGCAGATACAATAGTAGGACAATTTAATTTACAAAGCGCTGAGAGTGGAGGAGAGGGAAAAACTGAAGTTGCTAACAACAGGGTTCAAATGTGAATAGAGGAAGGAAACATATGAGGAAACTGACTGACCAGGAGAAAATAAAGGCGCAGTGGGACTGTGGATTGCAGCATAATGGAAAACTGGTGCAATGTGAGTAAGAGAAAGAATGAGGGACTAGAAGAATGGAAAGCTGATGTTTGAAGTTTAGAGTTTCTGAGAAACTCTAACTATAATGATAAAATCTAATGTATAAATTCTGAGGATGCTGAAATGGAATAACAATGAAGGTCATTGCTTTGAAAAAAATATTTAAAGACAATTCTTTTGAAAGCTCCTGGGTCACCCAAATGTACATTAAAATAATCTGGGAATATGGCAAGAGTTGAGTGTTAACAGAGACTTTGTACTCAGGTCCTCTGTGAGTGTGAGGAATGTGAAAATACCCGTAGATGATCATGTTGAGGAGTGATGCAGCCAGAGCCAGTGGTCTAAAGAAAGTAATAAGGATCGAAGAAAATACTGCTAGGTTTCTCCTTCTCTAGAGATAAGACTGTTATGGAAAAAAAAAACACAGGAAATGGTGTCCCTGGCAGAGCATGGCTTTTAGTCCAGAATCAGAGCTATAAGAACCATTGAATAAAGAGGTTAAAGATGTTTCTTTGTGACAAGACAGGAATCTAGAATATACAGAAGACAGGGTCAGGAAGAATGCCAGCCAGGGAGGATGAATTGGGAAAAATGTGATATGTAGTTAAGGAGAAAAATCAAAGGACAGGTGGTTCAGAATATGTCTGTTTTATACACAGAATTGAGTTTTCTAGATGGGATCAACTGATCTCATGCTTTGAAATGAAAAATGAACTACCTCCCAGCCTGTGCAAATGACACCCTGAGATCTTTCAGACCCTAAGTTTAGCCAGGGACTAGTAATTGTGTTGTAGCTCTCATTAAGTCTAGTGGAACAGACAAACAAATTTCTTTGTGTAATTTTTGTAATTTTCTTTTTCTTCTATATCCAGTATGACACTTTTCTAAAATAACAAATAATCTGGTAAGCAATACCTACTCTACAACTATTAACCTCTTAGTTTTTCTTTCTTCTTGCATCTGGGCTTTTCCACCTTCATTCTGTGACCTCTGTTGGAATGCTCTTCCCTTTGCTTCCACAGTGAAGTCATTCCTGTGCTGTCCTTTGATAGCAACTGAAATGACGCTGTCCTAAAGACACCTCTCTGATGTTCTTCCAGAACTTTATAGTAAATGTCCCAGTTGAGACCCTAAACACATGAGGACAGCTACACAGATTAGTAGAACATCTTGGACTTCTGCAGGATCATGAGCCACTTAACTGCTTATTGTGTTATGCTATTAAATTTTGGGGTGGTTTATTAAGCTGCAGTAGGTAGGTAGTTTATTTGGAAAATGACATTTTCATGAAGAGTGTGTAACAGCACCAATTTCCCCACTCTTTCAACTATAGTGAAAAGTACCAAATAGCTTAGATCAGCAGTTCTCAATCTGTGGGTAACAACCCCTTTGTAACAATGAAAATACATCGCAGTGTTGTGCCCAACTGGCGGGATCCCCACTTAAATTGCCTGGAGACCAAGTCCGATGCAAGAGCAAGAGGTTGTTTATTTACAGGCTTGAGTCCAGGCTTCCTGGTCCTGGCTCAGCAGGAGAACAGAGAAGCCCCCCAACCTCAAAAAGGAGGGTTTTTTTAAGGGCACACAAAGGAAAAAGGGAGGGGGTGTAAGGTGAGCTGCTGGGGTGAGCTGATAGGGAGTCCAGGAGACTGAGTAGTACTTGTCCTTGGTTGATTGGTCTGGGAGGGAGTTGCTATAGCTCTGGGTCTGACAGAGTGTTACTATAGCTCGGGGCAGACGCAAGGATGGGGCGGGGGAGGACTAGGTTACCTAATGCCTTCGGTATGCAGCTGCAAAATGAAGGCTGAGGAACAAGATGGAGTTAGTTTTAACAAAATAGAGTCAGCTTGGTCCTTACAGCAGCATTAGGAAGGTTGAGAACCACTGGCTTAGATATTCTGGGAACTTACTCTCATTGCTGACTCAACTTTCCATTGCTAGAACACACAGCATTTTTATTTATGCAATTATGTGGGGGAACATTCATTTATTGTCTGTTTTCAAAACTAGAACATAAGATTTAAGATCACAAGTATAGAGTCTACTTTGTTGTAGAAACCATAGGAAAAAATGTGAATTAATTGTATAGGTGAATGAATTCATTATAAAAGAAATTTAAAGAACAAATGTTGTAAAAGTAAAATCTAACATAACTTCACCCTTTCAAAAAGGTCACTGTGAAATTTTGAGTTAGATTCTTATTTTTTAAATGTATTTATATAAGGTTTGCTATGTATACCAATATGTACACATGCACACATACAATTTAGGGGATAATGCTATACATACATTTTACAATTTCTTCTATGACTTAATAATTAATTATGTGAATTTTCCCATGTCATAAATATAGTAATTTTTACTAAAGGACATAGTAATTATTGCAATGATATCCTATTGATGGAAATTTTCCAATATTTTGCTAAATAATGTTGCTATAAATATCCTTCTAGTTGCTTAAAATAAATTAACATAGATGGAATTATTCAGTCTAAGAGTATGAACAATTTTTATGTTGATATGTATCGCTTACATGATCTGAAGTTTGCTGCTGAAACAGCAACAGATTTTTACTTCTTCCAGGAATAAATGGATTTGATTCTCTTACTCTTTGAATCTGGTTTTGCAAATTGCTTTGCATAATAGAATGCCCCTGAATCGACACAGTGCTATTAATAGTCCTGAGCCTAAACCTCAAGCAGCCTTGCACACTTTTGATTACTGTCTTGGGACCCCACCTTCCACCACGTGAACAAGCCATGTGCATGGGCTAATTTAGAACAGTTGTCCCAGCTGAGACCCTAAACACAGGAGGACAGCAACACAGATTAGCAGAACATCTTGGACTACCTGCAGGATCACGAGCCACTTAACTGCTTATTGTTTTAAGCTATTAAATTTTGGGATGCTTATTAAGCTGTGGTAGGTAGGCAGTCTATTCAGAAAATGACAATTTCATGAAGAGTGTGTAAGAGCACCAATTTTCCCACTCTTTCAATCATAGTGAAAAGTACCAGTATAGGAGTTTCTGCACTAGTAATAGAACACATATTTTCATATGTTTATTGATCACTCCCACTGCTCTCTCTATTCTCCTTTCAAGAATGTCTTTTTAAAAACCATAAGACCTAATTTAAAAAGCAAAATTTAAAATTTTCCATCACACTTGTAATTGCTAAACTATTAAGGCAGGATTAATTCTTGATTCAACTCAGAAACTCAGCTTAACTTTACCTTGGAATCTTTGGAGCCACTACTCTGAATAGATTCTTTTAAGAGCAATGAAATGGAAATAACCCAACATTGCCAATAAAATTTCACAGTAAAAATCTGTCCTATAGGTGAAATTTAAAAACCAGAAAAAAAATTAAGAAATAGAGAGTACTACCTTTCCTTCATATGACAGACTTATTTTTTCTAATTTAAAAGTTGTTCATGCATATAAAGATGACACCCAAACCTCAGTTTTCAACTACATTGCATCTTCATAGAAAAACAAATAAAAAATCAGTAGTCTGTAAGGAAAAGAGGGGATTAAAACTTTATTTGGACAGACAGATGATTTAATGCCCCAAAAGTTTATCAAAAAAGTTGTCCAAATTTGAAAATTAAAACATTGTAGGCATTAGATTGAAAACATAATTTAGGTTCCCCAAAATGCATTTTCATTGCATTTTTCTATTTGAAATTTTTAGATATGTTGCTTTTGGATTCTTGTTAAAGAAATACTCACACAACTAACCACATGGATTTTCTTTCATCATTATTCCTTCCTGGCACTGATTATTTTTCTTCCAGAATGTCAGTAGCAAAGGATGATGGCTGTAACCTGCTAGGGTAAATACCGTGTGTTGTAAGTAAAGTGCAATTGGTTTAGTGGCTAAGGATATCCATTTTTAACCACACACCTCCAAAGATATATAATAATCACAAAATGTTTTTTTCTCACTATGAGTAATATATAAGACTTTCAGTGGTTTATTTTTAAAATTGCAAGTTTTTAAAAGCCTGCTCGACATATGGCAAAATGAAGTGGCGCCTGTGGTTGTTTTAATTTCAGTTTTAGGCCAATTTTCTGGAAATTGCTTTACTGAATAATTTTTTTTTTCTGAACAGTCAGTGAACTTGTTTAAAGAGCTATTTGCATTCAGTTTTTTTTTTGCTTTTTTTCATTGTTTCTTTCTTTTTTTCTTCTTCTTCTTCTTCTTCTTCTTCTTCTTCTTCTTCTTCTTCTTTTTTTTTTTTTTGCTTAAGAAATGTTTCCTGAAGAATAAAATGGGAAGAGCAACACTGGTGATATTACTCATTGGAATTTGCAACAATTTAGCTTTCCTATCTGATCCTCTCAGGTCAGAGAGCCATAGAAGAGCAAAGGGAAACTGTTAGAAATTTCTTTAAGAGCAGAGAAAGGGGAAAAATAACATTTTAAAGACCCCCCCCTAAGTTGTGTTTCCCAAAGGATTGCTTATTATCTTCAGTAAGGGCTAAATTATCTTGACTAAAGTTATTATGATAAAAAAAGTACTAGAAAGTAATTTAATAGTAAAATGTTTTGCATGACCCTAAGCCAATAAAGGACTATTATTTTGTTATTCTGTGTGAAGAATCACTTTCCCTGACTATGGCCCAAGATTCTGTGGAAAATCAGTAAGTGAGGCAAATACAAGAAGTAGGGGGTTACAATCAGGATACTTTTTTAGGGGCAGTGGGTGGTGATTTAAGCATGTGAATGTCACTGTATTTTAGGTTAAGATTCTTCTTTTCTCTGGGCCTCATTTTCCTTGTTAATAAGCTGAAATTTTATTCCATGATTTTTTCTTTTTTTTTTGTAGAGACAGTTTCACTCTATCACCCTTGGTAGAGTGCCATGGCATCACAGCTCACAGCAACATCCAACACCTGGGCTTAAGCGATTCTCTTGCCCCAGCCTCCTGAGTACCTGGGACTATAGGTGCCTGTCACAACACCCAGCTATTTTTTTTTGTTGCAGTTTGGCTGGGGCTGGATTTGAACCCATCACCCTCAATATATGGGGCTGGCGCCCTACCCACTGAGCCACAGGCACCGCCCTAGTCCATGATTTTTCCAAAGTGGTCAGCACTGCTATCATTCTAGGAGGATCTTTGAACCAATTTATATCAAAGGAGATTAATGGATTTAATGGCAATATTGAGTCATTTCATTCATGTTTTGCAATAAAGAAGAATTACTTTGAGTTTTATCCTTTCTTTTGTGCCAGCAACTTTTATCTCCAGATGAGCGTCTCCTACACTGCTTTTCGAGTCTTCCCTTTGTCCTTAGAGAGGATGTCAGTGCAGTGGTAATAAGTTCAGTCTGTGGAGTTAAATTATCTAGTTCAAGTTTGCTAGCTACGTGACCATGACTTTTCCTTTTCCTGCTTATGCAGGTTTTAACATCTATAAATAGGGATGATAGTAATAGAAATCTCTAATCTATACTATTAGTATACATTAATTAACACATGCAAAGCCTCTGAAGCATGTATTAGGAACTAAGTCATTATTAATTATTATAAATAATAGTATTTGAATAAGACCATTGTTAAGCACAATATGATTTATGTTTGTGATCACTTACCCATAAATATGCTTTGTAAATGGTGATGTATGTATTATGGATAACCATGAATATTAACTAATGCTATATTTAATCAGGGATTCACTTTTCTACCCAAAGTATGGACATAAATGTTTGTTAACATTTCCATTAAAAGAATTCATTTCTTTCAGGAACAGGAGAATTTTGACAAGGGTTGATGATATAAAAATGTATTCCATGTAGGATAAATCTTAGGATGTACAGAAGAAAATCATAAAGGTCTATTTTCTGTCTATCACATTTTCAAGATCTCAGTGGCATCAGAAGTGAAAATGTCCAGATTAATGGAATTATGCATAAAAGTGGATATTTTTATATTGAATTAGGCAAGTAGTATGGGAAGAGAGATGGAATGTATTAAGTACTATGTAATACAGAAAAATTGGGTTTGTAAAATATGAGTGTCAGGGTAACAAACTCCTAAAAATAATGTGTGGTATGAATATTATACATAGCAAATAATCAATAGCATGTTAAGATTTAATTGCTAATCTTAGAAAACAAATACAATTACACCTTTGTAGTAAAATTCTCTTCTAATAGTGGGAGATTCACAATAGCAGAGTGGGCAAGTTACAGAATGTTTTTAAGTGTAATGTATTAGTTTTATTTGTAAAATAAAGAAAAATTGATAAAATGAGAAAAATTGCAGCTCTACCTCAGAGATTTGCTGTGAGGATGAGAGGCAATGATGCTCGTGAAGGGTGAGGCACAGTTTCACACAGCAGTTCACAAGGTGTGGTCCACAGAGCTCTTGGAGTCCCTGAGACTCTTTCACTGAGTCCATTCAGGTGGAGCTGTTTTCATCATAACCCTAAGATGTTATTTAGCTTTGTCACTCTGTTGACATTTGTATTGATGGTGCATAATGCACGATGTGACAAAATGAGAAATATGCATAAAGCAAGAACTTTTGCTTTTTGAGTTACTATGATTGTCTTAAGGAAAAGTGTTTGTACGATGATAGTGTGAGTTGAGATGTGAACTAGTCCCTCTTTTCATGGAACATGATTTTTACTTAAAATAATGACTGACAGGCAAATATTGTTATTCAAACTCGGGTATTCAATGGACTAATTTTTTTGTAATGATCAAAAGTATCTCATGACTTCCAGGGAAACAATTAACAGGTAATAGCTGGAAAGATAAATTTCAAGACTTCAAACAAAAATTAGGATTTTGGAAAAGATGTGTCTGCCAAAATGAACTTGACATGCCAATACTTAGAATGTTTTCTGAAGAGATCAATGGTGATATCAGTGAATGGGATTTTTTTATATAGCAAAATATGTCAGCATTTGGATGGTTATATACGTCTGTATTTTCTTAATGATCTAAATGTTTTCTTAATGTTTTATAATGTTTTCTTAATGATCTAAATCATACTCACATAACAGATTTATTCAAAGTGCAAAGATGACCAAGAGATTTTTGTATATTAGAATATGGTAAATTCATTAATATGATTTCACATTTCACATTGTGACTAATCTTTAAGATATTACCACTTGAAAAATTTTGGTATAGCATTAAATAATAAAAAATGACACAATTATCTGAACTATCTAAAAATGCTTTTTCCAACTACGTATCTAAGTGAGGCTGAGGTTTATTTATATACTAAGATAGCATCTTCCAATATACCAAATGCAGAAGTTGATATGAGTATTCAGCTGCCTTCTATTGAGCCAGATATGAAAGATACTTAGAAACATATAAAGCAATATTATTCTAACTAAACTTTTAAAAAAGTAGTTATCTTTCATAAAATACATTGCTTAAGGTAACATTTAATGGGTTTAATAAGGATATTTTAAAATGAATCCATTCACAAATGTAATAAAAATTTTCATTTTTAAATCCAAATGAGGCAACATCTGTAGATACAACCTGCATAGATAGAAGTTGGGGTTGAGGGGATTCCTCAATACTTTCTACAATAAATGTTTCCTGAGAAAATATTTGAGGACTAAAATTCTAGTACAGAGACATTTCTCACCATCCTTTACCAATCACTGTTTTCTATATATCAGGAAATGTGGTTTACACCTATTTCAGGTAATGTTGGGGTTCAGTTATAGATTGACTAAAAAACAGATGATTAATTTTAGAGATGAAAGTTTATAGTATAACATAAATTCAAATCATTTAAGTAGCACTGGTCCTCTTTTTAGAAGCAAGATGCTTTTGCTTATGCCTTAGTGATGTTAGCTAGTATATATGTAGCATATAATTGGTTTCACCCACAGTGCTACTTCTCTTTGTTTACACAACAAAGTACATACTTCTAGCAAAGATTCATATAACAACTGTAATGATACCAGCATCATCTTAGAGAATTACATTTTTTAATCAATATATATTTAGTGGGAACTAGTTGTTAATATTACACCCATAAGTTCTCATAAGTTACCAAACACGTACATGATCCTGAATCCTAAGAAGCTTAGAATTTGCTGGGCTGGTAAAGACATTGACATACAATTAATGTAATTGTAAAGTATGAATAAACTTTTATTTTCTTTCACATCTATTTTTAACACACTTTCTTTAAAAACACATATTGAATTGATTCTTAACTCCTTTTAGTGAAGTATGATGGCTTGGTATAAAAGGTATTATTTGGTGCTCAAATAGAAGTTTTATAGATTTTTCTAAACCAGTTACTAGTTTTGAACTAAGGAAAATTATTTAACTACTATGAAATTAACATGGATATTTAATTAAGTCAAGGTTATAAAACTATTGGTGCTTACTCAGTAAAAATAACTTCCTTTTCCTCTCATGAAAATTGATACTAAATAAAAGTCTCCACCCAATGCAAGTTAGTTTTTATAAGTTTCCATTCTTGAGGTGGAACAGAAGCCATTACTTTTCATAATTTTATATGTGTTGCATATAATAGTCAATTCACTATTGCCTTTGCAATATTTCTTCATATACAAAAAGTGGTTTTTTTTCCCCTAAGACTGAGGTAAATGCCACATACCAATCTCTTCGAATTTCAGTTAATTCTTTTAACAGATACATTTCATTCTGATTTTTTACATACCCTTTAAAATTATATGAAAGTTCAGCCTTTGTTGAGATAAGATAATAACCAATAAAATATAATAAAATGGACAAAGTTTAATGATGTGACTTTATTTATTTAACTCAAATTACAATTTTTGTAATAATATAAATAAAAATGTATGTATTTTAGGGCAAATACTTTACCAGATGTTTAAATAGAATGAAATAAAATACAATTAAAAGCATTGGTTTATTTCATGCCTGTTTTTATGAACTACTTTCATCTTTTCTCTTACAGAGTCATGTGTGTTTTAGAGTATACTACGCTGTGGAGATTTACGCTTCTAGTCAATCGTGTGATTGGAACTAGGCGTATTCTTCTGCTTTAAAATAATTACAAGGCTAGATGACATGAGAGACAATTGTTTTCAGACATTAGCAACATAAAGCACGTGCATATAATTCTAGAGAGAGAGAAAAAGCACATTATTCGAGCCCAGTAATTGTTCTATTTTTTTCCTCGCAAGACCACTTTTCAGATTACAGCAAAAGGTGGTGAAACTCAAGAAAAACCCAGTAGACTTTGAAATTTGGGACTCATTTTAAGACTAAGGTTCATAGCAGAGGATATTAAAGAGAAGGGCATTGTGCAAAGAAGGAGCGTCAGAAATCAGCATCAATGTTCCCTCAAATACAACACTCCAGGTTTCCTTCTGTTACTCACTCTTTCTCTGTCTTCTCTGCTGGTTCCTCCCCTAATCTCTGATCTCTTCATGGGAGGATGCCGATGGCTCCTTACAGAGCCCTTGTACATATTCTTTTTCCTTTCCATACACGCCACTTGGGGGACCTGATGAGTTCCAAGGCTTTAAATCCCTGTACACCAGTCAATGTTGACAGCATACTAATTTATATCTCCAGCTCAGAACTTTCTCCCAAACTCCAGATCCATACAAATGACTTCCCACTCAGCACATTCACTAATACATATCTCAATCTGTGCATGTCCATAGAACACAAAAACATCTACAGTTTCATAGATCCCCTCCGTTAGAAAAGTAATTAGGCCCAGGGCAAGGTGGCAGGAAATACTTGGTCCAATCAATCCTGACAAACCCAGATGAACAGGATTATAAAATAATCAGTGACTCCAGATTATTACGAAAATAAGAACTAGTAGTCCCTTATCTCTCATCCTTCGTTTGAAAGTATGACATCTCTAGAATGAATTTGATTGTTGATTAATGCTATGTACTAACAAGAATGTAATTGCACTCAAAAGGTTTATTCCTCCAGTCAGAGGGGAGGGTTATATCTATATCCCAACACCTCCTGTCAAAAGGAATGTGCAACAAAGCAGTCTCAGGCAGTTTGGAATTTGGTCATCTTATATCGAATGGTGCACACTCTTTGTACCTCGTCTTGACTAATGCCCTTGAGAATGATACTCATTTCTCAAAGCTTTTTTTTAAATCAAAAATTTAATGAAATTCCTTTTCTGGGATATTTCATCCAATTGACTTATTACTTCCAAGTCAAACATACTTTAATGATGGGAAAAATTATTAAAGCCATTTTATCTTGTTTATGGTTCATAATTTATGGGTATCACGTTTTGGAATATTTTTGCAGTTAGATTTGCTGACAGCATAATATCTAATATCTAGGAATGGAGAGAGAGTAAGAGAGAGATGAAGCAAGAGGAGAGAGAGAGAATTTCCCTAAAGAGAAGGAATTTATTTCCTCAGTTACCAGGTTACCAGGGTGTAAAGATAATCTTGAAAGAAAAGTCCTGATATTATACTGCACTTTCTTAGTGCCACTATGTAGCTTATGAGTAGGTCATCTGTCATGAACAAAGTGAGTGGCAAAAAGATATTCTTTAGCTGCTATAGAAATTTGGAATGTACACATTCTTTTGCATCTCTGTATTTGGATTTAATTTTTTTATGTAATTTTGCTTTGGTTTTATTTTTGCTTTTTTGACATATTTGTTAATTTTAAATGTGTCAGTTAATACAGATAGGGATATCTTTGAAATAAAGAAAATACATATAGCTTAAACATATATTCAGATGGATATTCAACAAAATGTTAATATAAGTTATGCATTCTGAAATTATGAATTATTTTAAATTTATTTTTTCTCTTCTGTTAAAGTTATATTTCTGTAATCAGCCTGTAAAAAATAGATTAACTGGGAGACTTAATCCCAGTCTTAGAAAAAATGCTCCTGGTTAATGTTCCATAACTTTGACTACAAAAAGCAAAGGCAGTTAAAAGGTTTAATTTCATCCATTTAGATTGACAGGATTATTAGATTGATAAAACTAGAAAATGTAGTATGAAGAAAGTACTGTATTTAAGTATATTATTTTCCATGCCATCCTTAAAAATGTCATTGAGAAGTATTGTCAAAAATTCGGTGTGGTTAGATGGAACTGTAGTTCTTTAAGTGACCATCAGAAAAATGGGTGGATTAATATTTTATATCAATTCCTAGGAGTTCCTGTGGAAGAGTTATGAGTCTCATCATACTGTATGTAACAATTTCTTCAGCTGAAAGAGATGATATGCTTATTGTATATCTAAGTAATAAGGTATCCAACCTAGCTGATGTGAGACCAAAGCAACTTGTCAGAGGAGGCATAACTGGAAAAAGATAGCATGTGAAATTTACAAAGAGCAAGAAATTTAAAATTTATTGCACTTCCCTGAACTTATAAAGGTGAATATTAAGAGTTGTTAAACAAAAAATGAGTTCAAGTCTAGAATTGCTAATTGATTATAAAGATATTGAAAAGTTGACATTAGAAAACATAGTTTATAATGGATAAAGTCACAAGCTATAGATGCAGATGGAATAAAATACATAAAACCTGATAGATATTAGTATCTTGAATATGAATTTGTCTAAGAACAATAAGAACCCTTTTGTAAGTCTACAGGAGTTGGTATATTTGAGTGTGTGTTTGCGTGTGTGTGCATAGTCTACAACATCTCTGAGTCTCAATGTGACTTAATGAGGAAATAAAATGTGAATTATTTCTGTAGGTGTCCTTCTTGCCAACTGCTCATAAATTGCAGGTGGGTTCACTGAGAGGCCTGTGCATGAATTTATGGGACTATCAATTTTCTGGTTAATTGATCTTGTACTTGATGAGTCCAAACATGCTCTGCTCCATCAAATGCAATGTCATTCCTTTCCCAGGGGCCAAATTGACTTCAGTGTCTGTAAAAACCTGTATTATTACAAAAAAGGTTTTATATGACCCTTTGCCTTACTAAAATATACAAATAACAAAAACTAAATCATACAATTTTAGGAATAGGAAAAGTTTTTCAAGCACATGACACAAAACTCATGAATCATAAAGGGAGAAAACACACAAACACAGGGCCACAAATACACATACTCACACAAAGTGAAGGAATAAAGGAAAACATATTTGCAAGACATTTGAAAATGGCTAAAAACACCTCTACAAACAATGATGTGATCTTTAGAAGAAAACCTGGAAAGGTATAAACAAAATGGCTAGCAAGAATATTTATGCCAAGAGGAGCTTAGAAGCATTTTACTTTTACTTTCTTCCTACACATTTGCATTTTTAGCAAATCATTTGCATTTTTACAATAAATATATATTTAAGAACTGTGGTCCTGTTGCCCTCTCTACTTTTCTTTGTTTAATTATTTTATTCTCCTAATAGTTCATAAGAAGATAGCAAAGCTATTTGGAAAAAGTATTTCTGCTTTGTGTGTGTGCGTATGACAGAGAGAGAAAGATGGGAGAGAGAGAGAGAGTGAGAGGAGAGAGAGAGAGAGATTGATTCCGCAGGGACTATGTTTACCTGTGAGGGCTTTCTTATGTCGTTATCTGTCAAAATAGGTTTAGTTTTTCCATCCAATCTCAGTACTTTTCTTTCATTTTCTTGCTTAACTACTCTGGCTAGAACTTCCAGTAAATGTTTGAATATAAATGACAAGAGTGGACATCCTTATTTTCCCCCTGTTCTTAAAGGAAAGTGTTCAACATCATACCATTACTTTTGTGGTAAAACATTTGTATTCTACAGCTGGTGCATCTTACAAGGGTACATGTGAAATTTATCAGGTGTAGAATATAAATGTCTTAACACAATAACTAAGAAAATGCCCGTGAAGGTTATCTTAATCAGTTTGATGAAAATATTTCTAATTGTATATAAAACCAGCATGTTGTACTCCATGATTGCATTAATGTACACAGCTATGATTTAATTCAAAAAAAAAAGAGTGACATTAGATCTGAACTCTTTTTTGTTGTTGTTTTTGTTTTTGTAGAGACAGAGTCTCACTGTATCGCCCTCAGTAGAGTGTCCTGGCGTCACACAGCTCACAGCAACCTCCAATTCCCGGGCTCAAGCAATTCTCTTGCCTCAGCCTCGCGAGTAGCTGGGACTACAGGTGCTCACCAAAACGCCCGGCTATTTTTATGTTTTGCAGTTCGGCGAGGCCGGGTCTGAACCCGCCACCTTTGGTATCTGGGGCCGGCGACCCACTCGCTGAGCCACAGGCACCAAACTCTTCACTGATGCCCTTCGTCAGGTTCAGGAAGGATCCTTTCTACTCAAGTTTGTTGAGTGCTTTAATAAGAACAATACATTGGAATTTGCCAAGTAATTTTTCTGTATCTATAGAGATGATCATGTGAGTTTTGTCATTTATATTATTAATATGGTGTATTACATGGCTTTTTGGACATTAAAATAACCTTGCATTTCTGGGATATATTCCAGGGTATCAAGGTATTTAATCCTTTACACACACTACAGGGCTCAGCTGGCATTGTGTTGAGGAGTTTTTTATCTATGGTCTTTAGAGATAGTATTCTATAGTATTGTTTTTTTGTGATGTCTTTCTTTGGAATTATTACTTCAGTAATACTAGTTTCAGAATAAATTGAAAAACATTCTCTCCTTTTCTTTTCATTTCAGAAAAGTTACTGAAAGATTGTGAGACCATTTGAACCTTAGCTTCTCATTATTGTTACTGCAAAATTTCAAATAAAAGATTCTCACTTATATCTTACTTCTAATTTTCCACTTCTTGAGACAGTTTCGGTAGTTTTCATAATTTGGGGAATTTATTCATTTTATGTAGGTTATCAAATGTGTTCACATGAAGTTTTTTATAGTGTCTTGTTATCATCTCTT
Organism: Arctocebus calabarensis; assembly: GCA_963573935.1. Lineage (NCBI taxonomy): Eukaryota > Metazoa > Chordata > Mammalia > Primates > Lorisidae > Arctocebus > Arctocebus calabarensis. Next base: position 17,036 of record CAUYON010008922.1, read on the forward strand.
TTATTTCTGTTAGATCAGTAGTGATGTCTTCTTTCATTCCTGGTATAAGCAATAGATTCTTCTCTCTTGTTTTCTTGGTTATTTAGCAAAGTTGTCCATTTTTCAATATTTTCAAACAATTATCTTTTGATTTGTTGACATTCTCTATTATTTTTATGTCTTTGGTTTTCATTTTCTCCACACTCTCATTTTTATTATTTCCTTTCTTTTCCTTGCCTTTATTTTAGTTTAATTTTCCTTTTCTAGCATCCTACGATGAATAATTTGTTTCTTGACTTAAGATATTTTGTCTTTTTAATATAGGCATTTAGAAAGTTATCTCTAAGAATTACTTAAGATTGTCCAATAATTGTTATAATGCTATGTTTAGATTTCAATTAAATTTAAAGCATTTTTTAAACTTCTCCTGATTTCTTTCTTATATGATTGATTGAAGAATGTGTTGTTAAATTTTCACATATTTATAAATTTCCCAAGTTTTTCTCATTTATTTATAACATTAGTCCATCATAATTGGACAATGTAACTTTAGTGATTTCAAATATTCTAAATTACTGAGGCTTATTTTGTCTTGTTTTAAGGTTCAACGTATGCTTTATTTTGGAGAATGATCCATGTGCACTCAAGGATATGTATTGAACTAATACTGAATGGAACATCTATAGATACCTCGTAGGCCTAGGCAATTTTTATTACTTTTTAAGTTTTCTATTTTCATGTTTATGATAGGTATTACTCTGTCCAATACTAAAAGTGTTATATTGAAATTCTTAATTCTTATTACGGAATAATCTTTTTGTTTTGCTTCAAGTATTTTGGGACTTTATTGTTAATGACGTATGTTGTAATTATTATGTTTTATAATGGTTTTCTTCTTTTACCTTATGAAGTGTCCTTTGCTTTCTCTAATAATAATTTGAACTTCTGGTGTATATTGTCTGATAGTAGTATCATGACTCTAGTTCTCTGTTGGTAATGGTTTATTTATTATATTTTTTTCCAACATTTTATTTCAACCTATTCATTACTTTGAATTTAAAATGTGTCTGGTGGGCTATAGCCATATCATCTTTTTAATACAATCTACAAATCTCTTGCTTGGTATACCTTAATTCATTTACATTTCATATAATTACTCAAGTTAGTATTTACATAGGATATTTGTCAATGGTATTTGTCAATATTTCTGTATGACATATTTTTACATTTTGTTTCTCCATTTCTCCATTACTGTCCTCTTTTTAAAAAATACATGTTTTATATCATAACATTGCAATTTCTTTTATTATTTTTGTGATATTATTAAGTTGTTTTACTAGTTATTGAACTGGGAATTATGATTAAAATCTTAATGTAACTTAAAATAACCTGTATGAGATTAATGTCAACTTATTTATAGCATTATACAATGTTTTTGCTATAACATAGCTTTTTCTCTTTCCTTCTCCTTTGTACCATTAATGACATAAAAATTATGCCTTTATGCATTTTGAGTGTATCAACACAGTTTTATAATTACTGCCTTGTGCAGTTTTCTATTAAATATGATAGGAAAATAAAAATTTACACACAAAAATATTATTATACTGTGCTACATAGTCACCTGTGTTGTTGCATTCACTGGTGATCTTTATTAAAATAACTTGAATTACTGTTTAAAATCCTTTTACATTAAGTATGAATGTCTCCTTTCAGAATTTCTGAAAGTGAAGCTCTGCTCCTAAAGTATTTTCTTAGTTTTTATTTACCTGAGAATGTGTTAATATCTCCTTCACGCTTGAGGGAGTCATTTTGCTGGATATACAATTCCCGGTTGTCATTTATCTTCAGCACTTCAAATATTATCCCACAGGTTTTACTATGGTTTCTAATGGGAAGTCAGCTGTTAATTTTTTTCTTCTTCTTCTTTTCCTTGCCCTCTCCCCCTCCATCCTTCTCTGTCTGGTCTCCCCTTCCCCCATGTCAGCTGTTAATCTTATTGAGACTATCTTGCACATGATGAGTTGATTTTCTCTTGCATTTTTCATGATTACATGTTTGTGTTTGATTTTTTAACCATTTACTACAAAGCATTTACATATGAATTTCTTCAAACATTGGGAACTTCCAACATCAGTGATGCTTATCATTAACATATAAAAGGGAACAAATTGAAAAACTTTAATAGCAAAATTCCTTAAAAAATATGCTCAAATCAAAACCACACTGAGATATTACCAAATCCCCATGAGGATGGCCCACATCACAGTCTCAAAGCTGCAGTTGCTGGTGTGGATGTGGAGAGAAGGGAACACTTTTACACTGCTGGTGGGACTGCAAACTAATACAACCTTTTCAGAAGGAAGTATGGAGAATCCTCAAAGAACTCAAATCAGATCTTCCATTTGATCAATCCCATTACTAGTCTACTACCCAGATTAAAAAAAAATACTTTTATCATAACAACATCTGCACTAGACTATTTATTGCCCCTCAACTTACAATCACCAAAACAAGGAAACAATCTAAAGGCCCACCAACCCAGGAATGGATTAAAAAGCTGTGGTATATGTATTCCATGGAATACTATACTATTAACAAAAGATGGAGACTTTACATCTTTTGTATTAACCTGGATGGAGGTGGAACATTTTCTTCTTAGTAAAGCATCACAAGAATGGAGAACAAATACCATATACTCAATTCTAATATTAAGGCAATAGATGATCTAATACAAAGGGAGAGGGTAGAGGAATGAGGGATAGGGAGAGGGGGTGTCATGGTGTATGACACAGCTCTTAGGGGAGGGACACAATTACAAGAGGGACTTTACCTAACTACTGTAATCCAGAATAACCTAATTCTTTATACCCTCAATGAATCCCAAACAATAAAATTTTAAATTAAAAAAATGTTAAGTAAGACTTCCTGGAATGGTATTTAAGCTATGCCCAATCTGGACCATACTTCCCCTTATTTGATTCTGTTATCTCTGTTATTTCCCTTAGAAGACACATTCTTCTATCACAATTTAATTTGAACCCCAGACTCTATTTTCCTTCTGAGAAATTATAATAGCATTAATTGAACTATTAAGTATGATGACTCCACTTTACCCTTTTTTGAAAATAATTCATAATAGATTATACCTAAATACTCTGGAAAGAATTATTTCTAGAATTATAGGTTATTTTCTTTGACAAAAAATTTAAATTGTCTTAGAAAGGACTCTTGCACCATTCTAATTTATTAATAAAATATTAATATAATCTGAGGATTCTGGCCCTCAGTTTATATGATGGGACTAAACAAATATGGTCATGTCTTCATATTATTCCAAATCACCATCCAAAGAGAAATTAAACAACAAAATTACAAAATTCCTTTCTATTTCTTTTAAAGTAAGAAATAAGTCATATGAGAAAATTATCTTATTATAATGAAATTGATCACATGTTACTACATTAAATTTTTAAAAATTAATGTAGACCATACCCCCCAAAAGAATTTTGTATTACATTTCATTGTTGGCTTTTCCTAATGTTACTAACAGGAATTGAAATGGAAAGAGTTTATACTAACTTCAAAATACTTTTCTGCTGATAAATTGAGATTTCTGAATAAAGAGATATAAATAGTGGACACATTAGAATAAATATAATTCTTTCACATTCAAAAGAGAGCTACCAAAAAAAGAAACATTGTTCATAAAATGCTCATTATTATTATCAATATAAATATTACAAACTTTACAGCAACACATTAAATATGTTTCCAATTTTGGAAAGAGAAAAAAAAACTACTTTAAGAAACACGTAAGCATGCATATTCCATGTGAGTGTATATATGTGTAGCCATCTCTGTATATGCATGTGGGGAGTGTTTATATGCACATCCAACATATTTATTTCCTATGGTTTAAATTTATTCAAAAAATACTTTCCATTTTTTAATGAGGAGAAAGTACATGCAATAAACTTGTTCGTTTTACTTAAGACTTAACATCACAATTTTTATTTTGGTATTTACTTGAAAATCTAGTCAGCAGGTTGGTTTTCAGGAAGAAATATAATTATTAAAATAAAATATTAAGACATATAGGTAAACTTATATACTATGGATAGCAATGTAAATATGTTCAGGTTTCTGGAAAAACAATTTGACGTTAAGTAATAAGCATTTAATAATTGTTTGTTTCACTTCCCATTGAGACAAATGAATAATACCCAAAAGTACTCATTGACAATAATGTTACATTTCAAATTAATAGTAGACTAGATACAGAGTCAAATATTTACTGCAGTGTTATTTATTACAGTGAAACACTATAAACAATATGAATTTCCTGCAGAAGCAGATGGTTAAATAAATCATAGTTAAGTCCCCACAATGACATTTAAATAGCATTTATGGCCATGAGAATGTGATCATGACAAAACAATTTTGTTTTTTAACAGACTTGTAAATGATATCCACAAATGTTATCTTCTCTACAAATAGATGCTAATTTGTAGAAAACTATGAAAATTAAATAAAATAAATCATTATTAGTTTTTATCCTGGTGGTGACGAGATTGTATGTTTTCATTTCTTTCGAAGATAGATCTAGTTACATAAAATGATATGTTCTTCCTTCACAATTGGAAATAAAATTAGAAATGAAAGCTTTTTGGAAAGGAGGATTCTGATATATTTTCTATAGGATTTATTTTTGATTTATAAAGATTAATAGGTTTCTAGGTATTTGTTGGCTCTGAGTTTTCTCCTTTTCATGAAGTTCTTAAAAATAAAATAATATTTATCAAGATGATAAATGCTAAGACTGATAATATTTGTGTAGAAAATAATTTTTCTCTACTATTTAGCAGAGAGGAGCTTTTCTCATCATCCACGGGAGAGAAAGACAGTAAATCTCAAGTATTTTACAACTATCAGGTCAGCGCAGCACATTTTTCTATCAACGGATGCAGCAAACTGTGAGAATGTATAATCCCTGCAAATGCTTCTGTAGGAAAGTGCCAATAGCTTCTACCCATAAAATGAGAGAGAATGTGCCAATAGCTTCTACCCATAAAATGAGAGAGAATGATGCGGTGTTGTGAATGATGAGCAGAGGGAGGCACTGTGTCAACAAGGTGACATTTTTAGAATTCTAACTGCATAAAAAAGATGCCAAAATAGATTTATGGGGGTGGAGGGTTGGAATTCACAGGAATTTATGTTCTTGGATATCACTTATATGCTTTTGTTATTTTTATTATAATAGGATAAATTGTTTATATTTATTCATATAAAGAGAAAATATTTCATAGTGCTAATTAATAATTACCTTGTGTAAAGCATGATTTTAAACCTTGGGAATACAAATTTAGTAAGGCACCTGTTGGCTCCAGAGAAACTCACATTCAAGGTAAACTTATTACACCGATGTCCAAAAAGGACTGGAAGCAATGACAAAAAAACAAGAATACCAAAACCAAGCAAACAAACAAACAAACAAAAAACAGAAAAAACCAGCACTAACAACTCACACACAAAGCAATTCAATGCCTGGGACTGCCTTTGTTATCTGGGAAAAAAAAAATCAAATTTAAACAGGTAAACTTATCCTGAATCTTTCTCCTTGTGTCTAAATTCTTCACCTAAGCAGAATGGTTGGGACCGAACAATAAAAAGATGAGCTTAATTTGGTGACCGGTGTGTGAAGCAAGTGACTGGCACTTCATGCATCTAGTTATTGTAACCTCCACCAACTCAATACGAAAGCCGGAAAGGGTAAGTGAGTGGGTTTATCTCAGCAACAGTGCAGTTTGCCCAACTGAGACATGCCACAAGGGGCAGAGAGAAACCTGTCATTTAATATTAATTGTTATAATTACTGCAATATCTATTGTCAATTATTTTACCAATTTATACAGAAACTAATATAAATTATCAATGAATATATGAAAAGTTTCTCCACTTCATGAATATAAAAATAAAGCAAAATAAGATTACCATATTGATAATCATTTAAACCCTATAATAGATGGTGGAGGTGGAGGGGGAGAATAGCTCACTCTCATTTGCTATTAGTGGGTTTGAAAATTGGTACAACTTTTTTTTTTTTTGAGAACAATTAGATTGTGACTTTCAACATGTTTAGGTGCAACTTCTACTCATCCCACCACGATCCTGTCTCCGTGAAAGTCTTTGTTTTTCATGTGCTTTCATCATCTCTGGTCAATTTTGTCATTGATTTTTACCCTCCTCCCTTCTTCCAGGGACATTGCCCAGTGGCCAAAGTATGGGCAGATTCCAGGCTCATCCTTATGGGAGAAAGTAAATTCAATTCCTTTTGCTGAGGTGATTTATTTCCTTACATTTGAATATTCTAGGTTCTGAGTCTTTGTGGGTGGGTAGCCAGGGTGTCCTTTTTTACAAAATGATGCATTTTGATTCAGTTTCCTACACACCGCACAAAGTGTTCTTTCCACAGTGGTTTTGTCCATTCGCTATGTGAGAAAGTCGTCTTCTCCACAGCGCTAGACCATGTTGAAGCTACCAAAGTGAAAGTGAGCCGGCATGTCCATACAAATCCCAGATTCAGACTGAAGTTATTTTGCACATTACCTGCTCTCTCTAAAGTCACCGGACCCTCATTCAGATGTAAGGAAGCTCTTGCAAAGATCAGGACAGCAAAGGATAGAGTGGTCTGTTCTATGTCTTTGCTATGCTCTTTCTCAGAATGCCTCTGCTTGTGATGGGCTGAGACAGAAAGAAATTTGGCATTTGGGGGAAAGAAATTTGTAGTAGACTCCTGAGCTTCAGAAAAAAATCAAGGTGAAGAGGAAGAATCCAAATTGGCATATCTGCTGAGGAAGGCCCCAGAGCATCGGTGTGTGAGACTGTGTTATGATCTGAGTCCATGTATAGAGTAATGTGAATACAGAGGAATTCAACAAAATCAGTATACCTCTCAGAATGCATTTTAGGCATTAGTCTAGTGAGGTGTGTGGATGCGAGGCCTCAAGGCACACAACAAAACTGAACCTAACCAGTGAGTATAACTTTAACTTTGACAATGCCTGAGTTATTTCAAAGACAAAACTTTTTTTTTGACAGAGTCTTATTCTGCTGGCCTGGGTAGAGTGCCATGATGTCATAGCTCACTGCAACCTCAAACTGTTGGGCTTGAGCAATCCCCTTGCATCACCCTTCCAAGTAGCTGAAACTACAGACATACCACTACTGCCAGCTAGTGTTTTTATTTTTAGTAGAAATGGGGCCTGACTCTTGCTCAGTTTGGTCTAGAACTCCTGAGCTCAAGCAATCCACCTGTCTCAGCCTCCCAGAGTGCTAGGATTCCACGCATGAGCTACCAATTTACCAAGAGGGACCAAGGCATAGAGAATATTTTGTAATAACATTTTGTATAATATTTTGCAAATATTCATTACAAAATTATCCATTTGGCTACAATATCCCATTATCCCTGTGTATGGCAACTTTAGGGGTGACTTTTGGGATGCCCTGCATATGATATGCAAATGTAAAGACAAAGCACATCTGGGATCCATCTTTATCATTTGGTACTAATTTGCTTACTGGCTCCAAGGGAGACTGGAAAAGGAGATTTGGGTAAAGGGAACCAGGATTGTCATTACAGTTTAGACCTGTATATGGCTCATCCAAGGTTGGCCCTTACTGCTTAAAAAAAGGGGGAGGGCTGTGCTCTGAGACGCAGGGAGAAGAGAGCAATAGGTGAGGGGTGCCTGAAGTTAGAGCTGCTCCGCATTGTTTTTCAGTGATTTCCCACCTCTCTCCCGAGGCCTTGTGAGATCCTCACAGGGAAGATTTTGTCTTAGTAAAATTTTGGTGACCTGAGCCCAGTATCAAATTAATAATTGACTGTTAAATGAATACATAAATGAATGACATTATATTCATGTCAGGATCCTTTCCGAAGCCTGTGAGTCACTTCTAGGAAAGGTTTGCAAGCTCCCTGACCAGAAGGCTTCCTGACATACTGTACCCCTGGAATGTATGTCCTCATCAAGGTCTTATTACCACCGAATCTATCTCCGAGGATGTTGTTAATACCATCTATAACCTGCCCAGGGACCTCTCTTTGTTAAGCTGCACTGGCCAGCACAGACAGAATCTATACCCTCCTTCTCCGTCACTCCATCACTTGTCCTTTGTGTGTTTTACTGTGTGCAGACTTATCCACTATAGAAAGCTAGGTAATTTGAGGGAAGGGTTAGATAGATACCTAGCATTGAACATAGTGCCTACCACGAAGTCCATGTTCCATATTTTAAACCACATAGTGTTTGCTGTGTGGTGTCAAGTTGAACACTATAGATGATACTGGATACATCTAAGCACTGGGAAAGAAAAGTTCAAGAGAGGTGTGCTTTCCTCAAGAGGACACAAGGGTAGAGCAAGGTTCATTGCTTTTATTCAAACGCAATATTTTTTGTGATGATATATATATTTATGTGCATATGTATATGTATGTACATATATTTTCTCCCTTAAGCTTAGCCCTGGTTTTCATCAACCTATTTATTTTGTTGTTGTTTCCTAGAAACAATTTTCAAATTTGTATTGCAAAAGGGTCCACCTTTGAGTCTAATTTTGTAAAAAACTTAATTGCCTTTATTTCAACTTTTTATGTTTATTTAAACTTAAGAGGATAGTTCCTATTCTCTCATATTACCAAAGGCTAAACAACAATTTTTCTAAAGTGGAATGCCTCAGGGCCAGTTGTTATAGCAATTATCAATTATATTTGGCTTCACTTAATTGTTTGCAAAATTAGCTTTTTAAAGTACCATTTAATTCTTGTTCCAGTCTCACTTCTCATGAAGGTAATTAATGAACTTACTATAATTAAATATGAATAATAAAGCACAGGAACTTTTAAATTAAATCATCACTGAACTTTTGCAGTATTGTCTACCAGTTGGTTCTCCAGCATGGCAGGGCACTGAATACATCAGAGAGCTGGGTGCACTCCAACTTCAGCCTCCCCCACCTCATTTGCTTGCTAGCTAAATTATTAATGCAATCAAAATGTTACATCTGAGTTATTTCTCAATTACCATTATTTTAACTTTTATTTTCATTTTAATAATTTATGGGGTATCAAAAACGTATTTTAAAGTACTCTAGGAGGTGCAGAAAATACATGTTAACATTGATCAGCTTAATTTCTTATGACCCTGAAACTTCACCCTTGGTGAGAAGAATGTGTCCTGAGGCTGTCAGCGTCCATGTGCGGCCTCTAGGTCACAACCAGATATGCAGCCCACATCTTCTAGATCATACTCAGAGAAAATTACTTTAAGAAAAACAGAAATTAGCTCTCCCCAGAATAATGTTGGGCAACCTGATCAAATATCTCTGGATCTTAGTTCTGGAGGATTACACAAATATAAAACAGTGTTTCTAATAGAGGTAGCATTCAAGAATGCAATATATGACCATTGATTTTCTTTTTATCACAACTAATAACTCCCATTTTAGAAATATTGACAAATACAAAAAAAAACACAAAAAGAAAACAAGTCCAAATCAAGAATCTCTATCACTAGAGCTAACGTCTTAAAAGTGTAACTGTTTTACCTATCTGTATATATAATGTGGGTGTAAATACTGCATTATTCATATTTCCCTATTTTTCATGGTGCTGACTCTGCATACTTTTTAATGACTGAACTATTTCATCATCTGGATATGCCATAATTGGTGTATTATTGGACAGGGAGGTTTTCAACTTTTTACTCTTTTGAAAAATTCTTACTAAATTCATACTTTTTTCTATGTTTCTAATTATTTCCTAAACATTAACTTTTAGAACTAGTATTAATGAATGTATTGGTTTTCTGTCAGCTATCTAGGTCACTTTTCATGAACTCTTGCTAATTGTAATATCATTTGAATTGTAGTTTTAAAATTTTTCTGTCCTTGAAATTGCTCTGACAGTTACAAAACAACTATATAAAGTACATAGGTCATTAGGAAAGTTTTGAGATACATAAAAATCCAAAAACCTAAAATCAGCACAAAGAGAAACAAATGGAAGTGCTCCCAGCCCAGCAAGTTGAATCTTGCGCTGATGAATCAGAAGGGACCCTGTCACTGTGTTCTTTGGAAGTGTCCATCTTTCTTTAAGGCTGCATAGTATTCCATGACATACATGTACCACAATTTATTAATCCTTTCGTGGGTCAATGGGCACTTGGGCTTCTTCTATGACTTAGCAAGTATGAATTGGGCTGCAATAAACATTTTGGTACAGATGTCTTTGTTATAATGTGATTTTTTTCGTCTTCAGGGTATATACCAAGTAAAGGAATTATAGGATTGAATGGCAGGTCTATTTTTAGATCTTTAAGTATTCTCCAAACATCCTTCCAAAAGGAACATATTAGTGTGCATTCCCACCAGCAGTGTAGAAGTGTTCCTTTTTCTCCACATCCACACCAACATCTCTGGTTTTGGGATTTTGTTATGTGGGCTAATCTTACTGGAGTTGGGTGATATCTCAAAGTAGTTTTGATTTGCATTTCTCTGATGATTAAGGACGGTGAGCATTTTTTCATATGTCTGTAGGCTGTGCGCCTGTCTTCTTTTTTTTTTTTTTTGAGACAGAGCCTCAAGCTGTCACCCTGAATAGAGTACTGTGGCATCACAGCTCACAGCAACCTCCAATTCCTGGGTTCAAGCGAGTCTCCTGCCTCCACCTCCCAAGTAGCTGGGACTACAGGCACTTGCCACAATGCCTGGCCATTTTTGGTTGCAGCTGTCATTGTTGTTTGGTGGGCCCGGGCTGGATTCGAACCCACCATTTCAGGTGTACGTGGCTGGCACCTTAGCCTGTTGAGCCGCAGGCGCCAAGCCGTGCCTGTCTTATTTGAGAAGTTTCTTTTCAAGTCCTTTGCCCATCCTGAGATGGGATCACTTGTTCTTTTTTTGCTGATATGTTTCATTTCTCTGTGGATTCTGGTTATTAAACTGTTGTCGGAGGTATAACCTGCAAATATTTTCTCCCATTCTGAGGATGGTATGCTTGCTCTACTTACTGTGTTCTTGGCTGTGCTGAAGCTTTTTAATTTGATAAGGTCCCAGTAGTGTATTTTTGATACTGCTTCAATTGCCTGGGGAGTCCTCCTCATAAAATAATCACCTAAGCCGATTCCTTCAACAATTTTCCCTGCACTTTCTTCTAGAATTTTTATAGTTTCATGTCTTAAGTTTAAATCTTTAATCTAGTGGGAATCTATCATGGTGAAAGATGTGGGTTCAGTTTCAGTCTTCTATAGGTCGCCAGCCAGTTCACCCAGCACCATTTGTTAAATAGGGAGTCTTTTACCCACTGAATGTTCTTAATTGGCTTGTCAAAGATCAAATAATGATAAGTAGCTGGATTTATCTCTTGGTTCTCTATTCTGTTCTATACATCTATCTCTGTTTTTGTGCTGCTGTTTTGATCACTAGCGATTTATAGTAGAGTCTCAGGTCTGGTAGCGTGATTCCTCCTGCTTTGCTTTTATTTCTGAGTAATGTCTTGGCTATTTGAGTTTTTTTCTGATTCCATATAAAATGAAATATTATTTTTTCAAGATCTTTAAAATATGACAATGTAGCTTTAATAGGAGTTGAATTAAAAATATATATTGCTTTGGGTAGTAGATATTTTAACAATTTTGATTCTTCCCAGCCATGAGCATTTAACATTTACAGCTATTTCTTTTCTTAAAGTTTCATAGTTCTCTTTATAGAGATCTTTCACATCCTTTGTTAGGTAAACTCTCAAATATTTCATCTTCTTTGGCACTACTGTGAAAGGTATAGAGTCCTTGACTGATTTTTCAGGTTGGCTATTGTTGGTATATATAAAGGCTACAGATTTATGGGTGTTGATTTTGTAGCCTGAGACGCTGCTGTATTCCTTGATCACTTGTAAAAGTTTTATAGTAGAATCCCTGATGTTTTTCAGATATACAATCATATCATCTGTGAAGAGTGAAAGTTTGTTCTCTTCTGAGCCTATGTTGATACCCTTGATCGCCTTTTCTTCCCTAATTGCAAGGGCTAAAACTTTTATTACAATGTTAAAGAGCAGTAGAGATAATGGGCAACCTTGCCTCCTCCCTGATCTAAGTGGAAATGATTTCAATTTAACTCCATTCAGTACGATATTGGCTGTGGGTTTGCTGTAGATGGCCTGTATTAGTTTAAGAAATTTCTATACCAATTTTCTTAAGTGTTCTGATCATGAAGGGATGCTGGATATTGTCAAAAGCTTTTTCTGCATCAATTGAGAGAATCATATGGTCTTTATTTTTTAATTTGTTTATGTGCTGAATTACATTTATAGATGTGCGTATATTGAACCAGTCTTGAGACCCTGTGGTAAAGCCCACTTTGTCATGGTGTATAATTTTTTGATGTATTGTTGGATTCTGTTTATTAGGATCTTGTTGAGTATTTTTGCATCAATATTCATTAGTGATATTGGTCTGTACTTTTCTTTTCTTGTTGGGTCTTTCCCAGGTTTAGGGATCAAGGTGATGTTTCCTTCATAGAATGTGTTGGGTAGTATTCCTTCTTTTTCTATATTTTGGAAGAGGTTTAGTAATGTAGGTATTAGTTCCTCTTTAAAGGTTTGGTAGAATTCTGATGTGAAGCCATCTGGTCCCAGGCTTTTCTTTTTAGGGAAATTTTGTATAGTTGATGTTATTTCAGAGCTTGATATAGGCCTGTTCAACATTTCCACTTTGTTCTGGCTAAGTCTTGGTAGGTGGCGTGCTTCCAAGTATTGATCAATTTCCTTCAGATTTTCATATTTCTGGGAGTAAAGTTTCTTATAATATTCGTTAAAGATTTTTTTGAATTTCTGAGGGGTCTGTTATTTCGTTTTTACCATTTCTGATTGATGAAATTAGAGATTTTACTCTTTTTTTTCCTGGTTAGGTCAGCCAAAGGTTTGTCTATTTTATTGACCTTTTCAAAAAACCAACTTTTTGATTTATTGATATGTTCTATAATTCTTTTTTTTCCAATTTCATTTAATTCTGCTCTAGTTTTGGTTATTTCTTTTCTTCTGCTCAGTTTGGGGTTAGAATGTTCTTCCTTCTGCAGTAGCTTAAGATGTCCTATTAAGTTGTTAACTTCCTCTCTTTCTGTTTTCTTGAGGAAGGCTTGCAGTGCTATAAATTTCCCTCTTAGGACTGCCTTTGCAGTATCCCAGAGGTTCCAATAATTCATGTTTTTATTGTCATTTTGTTCCATAAATGTGGTAATTTCCTTCTTAATATCGTCTATGACCCATCTATCCTTCAACATAATGTTATTTAGTTTCCATGTTTTTGTATGAGTATGCATATTCCTGTTGTTATTGAGTTCAACTTTTATTCCATGGTGGTCTGAGAAGATGAAAGGAGTAATTTGTATTCTTTTAAATTTGCTGAGGTTGGATTTGTGACCTAAGATGTGATCAATTTTGGAATATGTTCCGTGGGCTGATGAGAAGAATGTGTATTCAGTTTTGTTGGGATGAAATGTTCTGTAGATGTCTGTTAAATCCAAATGATGAATGGTTAAGTTTAAATCTAAAATTTCTTTGCTTAGCTTCTTTTTGGAGGATCTATCCAGCTCTGCTAAAGGGGTGTTAAAATCTCCGACTACTGGGAGGGCAATTGGTGGGATCACACCTACGGTGCATCTTAGCAGGGTACTGGGGAAACTTATTAAATGTAGAGTATCAATGTCTTTATATAGTGATCAAGAAAATGCCATGAAGGCTATCTGTAACAGTACGATGAAAACA
>CAUYON010008923.1:0-15703 GCA_963573935.1 Arctocebus calabarensis
ACAATAGCCAGCATCCCTTCATCATCAGAACACTTAAAAGAAATTGGTATAGAAGGGACATTTCCTAAACTGATAGAGGCCATCTATAGCAAACCCACAGCCAATATCGTATTGAATGGAGTTAAATTGAAACCATTTCCACTTAGATCATGAACCACGCAAGATTGCCCATTGTCTCCATTCCTCTTCAACATTGTAATGGAAATTTTAGCCATTGCAATCAGGGAAGAAAAGGTGATCAAGGGTATCCACATAGAGGTCAAAAGAGATCAAAATTTCACTCTTGACAGATAATATGATTGTATATCTGGAAAACACCAGGGATTCTAGTACAAAACTTTTAGAAGCAATCAAGGAATACAGCAATCTTAGGCTACAGAATTAACACCCAAAAATCTGTAGCCTTTATATATACCAACAATAGCCAAAATGAAAAAACAGTCAAGGTCTATATTACTTTCACAGTAGTACCAAAGAAAATGAAATATTTGGGAGTCTACCTAATAAAGGATGTGAAAGATCTCAATAAAGAGAACTATGAAACTTTAAAGAAAAGAAATAGCTGAAAATGTTGACAAATGGAAAAATTTACCATGCTCATGGCTGAGAAGAATCAATATTGTTAAAATGTCTATACTACCCAAAGCCATATATAACTTTAATGCAATTCCTATCAAAGTTCGATTGTCATATTTTAAAGATCTTGAAAAAATAATACTTCATTTTATATGGAATCAGAAAAAAACTGGAATAGCCAAGGCATTGCTCAGAAATAAAAACAATGCAGGAGGAATCACACTACCAGACCTGGACTCTACTATAAATCAATAGTGATCAAAACAGCATGGTACTGGCACAAAAAGAGAGAGGTAGATGTTTGGAACAGAATAGTGAACCAAGAGATGAATCCAGCAACTTACCATTACTTAATCTTTGACAAGCCAGTTAAAAACATTCAGTGAGGAAAAGACTCCCTACTTAACAAAAGGTGCTGGGTGAACTGGCTGGTAAACGGTAGAAGACTAAAAACGCACCCACACCTCTCACCATTAACTAAGGTAGACTCTCACTGGATTAAAGATTTGAATTTAAGACATGAAACAATAAAAATATTAGAAGAAAGTAGAGGGGAAACTCTTGAAGGAATTGACTTTGGTGAATATTTTATGAGGAGGACTGCCCAGGCAAGTGAAGCAGTATCAACAATACACTACTGGGACCTGATCAAAATAAAAAGCTCTGTACAGCCAAGAATATATTAAGTATAGCAAGCAGACAACCCTCAGAATGGGAGAAAATATTTGCAAGTTATGCCTCCAACAAAGGTTTAATAACAAGAATACACAGAGAACTCCAATGTATTAGCAAGTAAAGAACAAGTGATCCCATTTCAGCTTGGGCAAAGGACTTGACAAGAAACTTCTCTAAGACAGGTGCACGGCCTACAGACACACGAAAAAATGTTCACCATCACTAATCATCAGAATAATGCAAATCAAAACTACTTTGAGATATCACCTAACTCCAGTAAGAATAGACCACATGACAAAATCCCAAAACCAGAGATATTGGCATGGATGTGGAGAAAAGCGAACACTTCTACACTGCTGGTGGGAATGCACACTAATATGTTCATTTTGGAAGGATGTTGGGAGAGTATGTAGAGATCTAAAAATAGACCTTCCATCCAATCCTATAATTCCTTTACTAGGTATATACCCAGAAGACCAAAAGTCACATAATAACAAAGACATCTGTACCAGAAAGTTTATTGCAGCCCAATTCATAATCACTAAGTCAGGGGAGAAACCCATTGACCCATGAATGGATTAATAAATTTTGGTACATGTATAGCATGGAATACTATGCAGCCTTAAAGAGAGATGGAGACTTTCCCTCTTTCATGTTTACATGGAGCTGGAACATATTCTTCTTAGCAAGGTATCTCAAGAATGGAAGAAAAAGTTTCCATGGAGCTATGAAGCTACTACTATTAAGCTAATTTAAAGGTTTCATATGAAGGCTATAACCCAACTATAACACGAGAATGTGGGAAGGGAGGGGAGGCAGGAGGTTGGAGTGGAGGGAGGGTAATTGGTGGGGCCACACATATGATGCATCTTAAGAGGCTACAGGCAAAACTTACTAAATGCAGAATACAAATGTCTTTATACAATAACTAAGAAGATGCCATGAAGGGTATGTTAAACACTTTGATGAAAACATTTCAGATTGTATATGAAGCCAGCACATTGTACCCCTTGATTGCACTAATGTACACAACTATGATTTAATAAAAATAAATAAATAAATAAATAAATGAATAATGTTTGTAAGTGAAGAACTCATGACTTCAGTCTTCTTCTTCTCTTGCCATTTTTAATTTAACATATTTCAAGTGGATGAATAAATGTTTTTGTTTGTTTTGTTTTGTTTTTTGAGACACAGTCTTACTCTGTCTTCCTGGAGCACAGCATTTTGTTGTCATGGCTCATAACAACCCCAAACTCTTGGGGTCAAGTGATTCTCTTGCCTCAGCCTCCTGAGTAGCTGGGACTTCAAGCATCTTCCACAAAGCCTGGGTATATTTTATATTTTTAGCAGAGAGGAGGTCTCACTTCTATTAGGTAATGTTTTATTAATAATTAATTTATTAATCAATAAATAATATTGAAAACGTATTTTGTTGCAGGCTTTTGTGTAGGACTAAATAAGAAAAATTAGACACATCCTTTTATTTGAGTTCTAGAGTAATGTATCTGGGACAAAGAGATCTCCCAAGAGATAAAGTAAAGTGTTACAAAGGACATTTGTATTTCTTAGTGGCAAAAAGTCAGAAAGGGTAGATCTTTATAGTGGTAGAAAGAATATGTGTGGGGCGAAGTGAGAGGTGGTTAGCAAAATTCTCAATGTAAAAGTGTTGCTTTGGATGGTGATTAGTATATCACAAGTTTTATTGGCGCCAATAAGACCCAAAGAGGTTAAAAAAAATTATGCAGGATTTTTTTTTGAGAAAAGGTCTCACTTTGTCAGCCAGTCTAGTGTATAGTGGAATCATCATAGCTCAAGGCAGATTTCAAATCCTGAGCTCAAGTGATCCTCTCACCACAGCTTCCTAAGTAGCTGGAACTACAGGTGCTCATCACTACACCTGATTAAGTTTTCTGTTCTTCCTTTCTTTCATTTTTTTTTTTTTGTTCAGACTAAGTCTTAATTTGTTGCTGTTGGTAGAGTGCCATGGTGCCATAGATTACAACAATCGCAAATTCTTGGGCTTAGGTGATCTTCTCTCAGCCTCCTGAGAAGCTGGAACTACAGGTACCCACCACAATGCCTATCAATTTTCTGAGACAAGGTCTCGATCTTTATCAGGCTGGTCTCAAAACTCCTGACCTCAGGAAATCCAGGCACCTTGGCCTTCCAGATTACAGGTGTGAGCCAATATGCCTGGCCTTGTCAATTTTTCTTACTTTTTGCAGAGGTTTGAGTCTTGCTATGTTTCTCAGGCTGGTCTTGGACTCCTGATGTCAAGTGATCCTCCACTTACCCCTCACACAGTGCTGGGATAAAAGGTGTGACCTAACATGCTGGGATATAGGATTTTTCTCTATGTCCAGATTTCAGAATTGTATCACTATATTCCCCTATCACAACCCAATAATAAGGATGAGAAAGAGAAAAATAACCCCAGACATATGAGAGCTGACCTGGCAAAAAAATCATAGAGTACCGACCTCTGGCCAGGTCTCTCAATAATGGTAAAGAATATGAGAGAAAGAGCAAAACCACTCCTTTATCAGGTCTGAACACAGACTAAACACAAATATTATGTAAGCCATGGAAATGAGCAAACATCCCACTTTCCTGAATTCTATGAGTAATTGCTATTGCTTTTTACCTTTCTTTTGGTGTGGCCTTGTTAATTACAATGTGAGTGTGTGTCTATGTGAATTACAGGTTGAACCACATTATTAGCTATTTTCGGTTTTAGAGTGTTGATTGTAAAATAAATAAATAAATAAATAAATAAATATATATATATATAGTTTGTTTTTGTGAGTCATACTATATCTCATCTGACAACTATTTTTTTTTTTTTTTGGTGAAACTGAGTCTCATTATGTTTTCCTTGGGAGAGTGTTGTGCCGTCTATGTGACAGGAACCTCAAACGCTTGAGTTTAAGGAATTCTCTTCCGTCAGTCTCCCAAATAGCTGGGACTAGAGGTGCCCACCAAAATGCCTGGCTATTTTTTGTTGCAGTTGTCATTGTTGTTCAACAGGCCCTGGCTCAGTTGAAACCCGGCACCCTCAATGTACATGACTAATGTACACACTGCGGGCGCCAAGCCAGACAACTATTCTTGATTTTGCCTTTCCCAAATTTAGGACCTAAATTCAGAATTATAAGACTATTAATGTATCTTTCATTCCTAAACTATATTTATTTGTTTGTTTGAGGCAGAGTCTCATTCTGGTGCCCTGGTAGAGTGCCTTAGCATCATAGCTCACAGCACCCTCAAACTCTTGGGCACAAGTGACCATCTTGCCTAAGGCTCCTGGATAAATGGGCCAATAGGTGCCGGCCTAATTTTTCTATTTTCAGTAGAGATTGAGTGTGGCTTTTGCTCAGGCTGGTTTTGAAATCCTTAGCTCAGTAATGCTCCTGCCTTGGGCTGCTAGAGTGCTAGGATTACAGATGTGAGCCACCTGGCTTGGGTTATACCTCAACTATATTTGGCATTCCAAAAATGGAAATTAGGTAATAACAATGGACTGAATGTTTATGTCCCCCCCAAAATTCATTCTGTAATCCTAACCTCAATGTAATGGTATAAGGAAGGAGGACCTGTTATTGGGTCATGAGGGTGGAGCCCTCAAGAATAAGATACATGCCTTTATAAATGGGACCTCTCATGGAGAAAGCCTTCTTCTACTCTTTCTGTCATGTGAGAACATCATCAGTCAGGAAAATGCATCCCAGAAGAGTCTCCACCAGAACCAACCATACCAGCTCCTAATCTCAGATTTCAACCTCCACAATTGTGAGAAATAAATTTCTGCTGTTTATAAAACACCCAGCCCCTATAGCAGCCCTCACTAAGACAATAACACAAATTTTGATCCTCAATTCTAGAAAAAAACAGTAAGTAAATTTCTATAAGTTTTTTGTTTGTTTATTTTTTTAATTTTGTCCCTTCCATCATGTTATCCAAATTTTAAGTCAAAACTGTTGTGAGAGCTTTGTCTGTCAAAATTGGTAATAATGATGATGATGACAATAAAATTTTTGACATATTTTAAAAGTTTAACTTCCAAAGTTAGTTACTTACAAAAAAATGTGGTAATTAAGTATCTTTTGAAGGATAAATATTTTTCAATTACAACAAAAATAGTCATGTTTAAACACAAAGACTGATGCGATGAGTATTTGCCAAGAAATATTCCAGGATTCTAGATTTATAAACCGTTTTCCTTTATGTTCAAAATATATCTGGAAGCCAGGTGTGGTGGATAAGTCCTGTAAGTCCAAAATTCTTGGAGGCCAAACAGGGATGATCCCTTGATCTAAGGAGTTAATGACTAGGTTCAGGAAGACCCGGACCAATTTCTATAATAAAAATGAAAAAATTGACCTGGCAAAGTGGTGCCTGCCTATAATCCCTGCTATTTGGATACTGAAGCAGGAGGATTGCTTAAGATCAGGTGTTTGAGTTTGAAGCTACTTCACTCTAGCCTGGGCACAGAGAGAGACTCTATCTATCTCAAAAAAAAAATACTTTATAGAATATGGCTTATCTTCCACTGACAGTAGGACATAAATAGGAATCACAGCATCAAGGCCCTTTTTATATCTCTTCAAATGAGCTATGTGTGTCTTTGTGTTATCATTGCCTATTTTAGTGTAAGTTGAGGCTTCTCCTAGCTGGAGAACTGAGAGTGATTTATTTTTTATTGATCTTATACTTATGAGGTGGGAAATCTCAAGTATCTCTCCAGGAAAGGAATACACATATTGCTTGTAATGTTATTTTTAAATCCTTTATTATATTATATTTTACTCAGAAATTCCTTTATTCTTTCCATGCTCAAATTCATGAAAAATCAAACAATAAATAGAATTCTCAAATCAGAATTATCAAAAGTTTTCAAAAGCCCTTAACTGGCATTAGCCCTGTTGACAATAAGGTAAAAGTTCTCAAGGATCCACACAGGTAATCACCTTATGTTTAATAAATGGCTGCGTCATGCATTTGGGAATTTTTTGTTGTTGTTGAGACAGAATCTCAATCTTTCCCAAATAAGAATGTCATGCTGTCATGATAGCTGATAGCAACCTCAAATTCTTGGGATCAAAGATCCTCTTGCTTATCCCTCCACAATAGCTGGGATTACAGGATTGATTGCAACGTCACATTCAGCTAGTTTATCAATTTTGAGGAGAGACTAGGTCTCACTCTTGCTCAGGATGGTCTTAAAATCCTGAGCTCAAGCAATCCACCGTCAGCTCCTCAGAGTGCTGGGATTATAGGCATGAGCCACTGTGCCCAGCCTGCATTTGGGAATTTCACTTTCAACCACAGATTATACTCTAGTACCAATCTGATATGACTGAATATTCCAAGAGACTCATACAATGCTTCCAGTCTTATGACCAAAATAGAAAAAGTGCATTTTCAATTTATATATCTAAACATTCCTTTCATTTTCCATAATCTGGAGATTCATCTTCTAGTATATGCAGCAGAAATAAAGCTTCCCTGAGCCTTGTTGAAAAATATATTTTCGGTACTGTTTATAAGTTCACATATCAGTAAAACTCCAAGGAGTTGATATTTAAGATTGTCCACTGAAAGGTGAAATAACAGTACTCTAGAAGTTAGAGAAATCTTGGGTAAACTTATTCTGTGCCAAGTTTTAGAACATGAGCCTGGGAACACAGATTGACTCAGTACAGACAGAGATTGTATCTGGAAGTAGGTTACACCAGGCACAACGTATATGCACCTTCTAATAGTGGGTGGAGGAGAGGGAAGGTGAAATATGTGTGAGCCAGAAGATGGGAGAAGCAGGTACTATGAAAAGGCAAAGGAAAACTTGGCCTTTTTGCCCCAGAAGTTCACTGAAAGATCAAATAACAATTAACACAGATTAATAAAAGAAGTGTTTATTTCCAAATGCCAAGTTCGTGGGGAGAACCACAAAAGTGACTAACCAAAGTCTTAGACACCTTTATATGAGTGATAGTCAGATATCTTTATACATGTGTTTTAGAAGGGAGGGGGAGAATTCAAACTGGAGGTGCAGCAAGTGATTGCTAGGGAGCATGAATAGATGGTGGGAAACAAGTTGACTTGTAAATTAAGCAGACACAGGTATTCTGTTTTAAATGATTGGGCCTTCAATAAACACATGGAAAAATGCTCATCATCTTTAATAATCAAAGAAATGCAAATAAAAACAACTCTAAGATATTACCTGACTCCAGCAAGATTAGTCTACATCACAAAGTCCCAAAACACCAGATGCTGGTATGGATGTGGACAGAAGGGAATACTTCTACACTGCTGGCGGTATTGAAAACTAATGCAGCTTTTTGGTGAGAAGAATGGAGAATTCTCAAAGATCTCAAAGTAAAGCATCCATTGGACTCTGCAATCCCATTATTAGATATCTACACAAAAGAAAAAAATAATTTTACCACAAAGACATTTGCACTCGAATGTTGGTTGCAGCTCAATTCATAATTGCCAAGCCATGGAAGCAAACCAAATGCCCATCAACTATGGTGTATTTATACCATGGAATATTATTCAGCTGTTTAAAAAATGGAGAATTTACATCTTTTGTATGTACCTGGATGTATGTGAAATACATTCTTCTTATTAAAGTATTACAAGAATGGAAAAATGAATATCCAATGTACTACATATTAATAGGAAATCAATATATAAGCAAATATATATTTATAGGAACAACAAAACACTAATATATACCTGTTCAGGGGTAGAGGGACATGGGAGGGCAGAGGGAGGATAGGGATGGCAGAATGATGGAGGGCATGAAATGGGAACTCACCTAAAGTGCACATTGTGAACCTGTGTAACTCAATCCCTTGGTGAGGGCTCTTTTACACATTGAACTTTACCCATGATGGGAGAACAATATAGCCTAAAGATTGTATCCTTATATTAATGTGAATACAAAAATGAAAAAATAAATGAAGAAATGATTAGGGGCAGGTCTGCTACATTTTGATCCAATCAATCATATTTTAACTAGATAGATACAGGGAAAGATACTTCCAATTCTTTCTCATCACCAACGATCATAATTTTTGTTTTCTTTTTTTTGAAACAGAGTCCTATTATGTGGCACTTGGTAGAGTGCTGTCGTGTCACAGTTCACAGCAAACTCAAATTCTTGACCTTAAGCAATTCTCATGCTTCAGCCTCCCAAGGGCTGGAACTACAGGATCTTACAACATTTGGCTGGTTTTTGTTTGTTTGCTTGTTTGTTTTTTATTGTTGTCACTGTTGTTCTCAGGCCCTGGTGGGATTCCAACCCACTAGCCCTAGGCATGTGGCTGACGACCTAACCACTGAGCTATGGGCACCGAACCTCCAATGACCTTAAATTCAAAGTGTTCTTTACACCGAATAGTAATATTTTGGAATAAAATTTCCTAGCTTTTTCAAGCAACACTTGAATTCTTGTGACTCTGATTAGTTCTCAATGACTCTATGTATAAAATAAGGTAAAAGTGCAGTCAAGAAGGGAGGGAAGTTGGGTATCTTAACATCTGGTAGATGATGATTGATTTCATTCTGTCTTGGTTCTTGTAAAGATGATTGATCTTTATAGTGAAACAATAGAAACATTATAGCCAGATGTTGTGGTGGGCACCTGTAGACACAGCTACTCTGGAGGCTGAAGAAAGAGAATCACTTGAGCCCAAGAGATTGAGATTGCTGTGAGCTATGATGCCAGTGACCAACAAAGTGAGCCTCTCTCAAAAAACAAAAACACTGGCTTGCCCATTTCACAGTGGTTATGGTGCCAGCCACATGCACAGATGCTGGTGTGTTCAAGCCCAGCCAAGGCCAACTAAACAACAATGAGAACTGCAACAAGAAAATAGGTGGATGTTGTGGTGGGTGCCTGTAGTCCCAGCTACTTAGGGGGTTAAGGAAAGATGATTGCTTAAGCCCAAGTGCTGGACGTTGCTCTGAGATTGTAAGTGGCTCATGTTTGTACTCATAGAACTGGTGGGAGGCCAAGGCATGTGGAACACTTGAACTCAGGAGTTTGAGGCCAGTCTGAGCAAGAACGAGACCACTTATCTACTAAAAGTAGAAAAACTAAGCAGGTGGTGTGGTCGAATCCTGTAGTATCAGCTTCTTGGGAGGCTTGGTCCCAATTGTTTGAGATTGCTGTAAGTTATGACATAGCAGCACTCTACACAGTGCAACAGACTGAGACTCTTCAAAAAAAATAAAAGAAAAACATATTAGCTCAAAGTTTTTCTTCTGTCTTTTTCCTTTACTTTTGTCTTTTTTTTTTTTTTTTTGAGATAGAGTCTCACCTGTGTTGTCCAGTTTAGAGTATAGTGGCCTGACCCTAGCTCACAGTAACCTCAAACTTCTGTGCTCAAGTAATCCTCTTGCCTCAAATTCCCAAGTAGTTGAGACTATAGAAACCTGCAAGAGCACCCACCTAATTTTTCTATTTTTAGTAGAAATGAGGTATCACTCTTACTCAGGCTGGAACTCCTGAGCGCAAGTGATCCACCTCCCTTTTTCTCCCAGAGTGCTAGGATTAAAGGCCTGATCAAATGGGCCCAGCCTAACTAATTATTTTTACATTAGAGATTAAGATCTCTTCCAGCTTTCTTTCTCTTGATAGTTGCACCCACAAAATGGATTTCTGTTTTCAGAAAACATTGAGAAGCCCATCAGAACCATCAGACTTGTATATTATGCCTCTTTACATTTCACCAGCTCCTTGGCCTTTTAGAATTTGTTTCCAAAGCCTCAAATCATTCCTCAGTGACTCCTAGGAACAATGGAATATGAACTATCAGGCCTTGGGATTTTAAACACCTGGAAATATATCTGTCTTCAGTCTTCTTAGAGTAAAAATGAACACAGCAATCATAGTCACAATACCCTGTCAATTTAGCTACAGTTACCTTCTTTGTCCTCCTTACATTCAGGTACCCTTTGAACCTCAGAGCAGGCATTTTTACTTTTGTTTTCCCCCTTTGAGGTACCATCCCTTCTCCCTGCTCTTGACTCTCTTCTCTCTTCTTTTCCTCTCTACCCTTCTAAGCTATAAAATATACTTTTGTATCCTAATATTAGCCTAGAGAAATTCTTTTGTCCTCTGGTGTATAACACCTACTGAGCTTTTCCACTCTAACACTTCTACATCTGATAAACAGGTTTATAACCACTACCTGTCAGTGAGATATTTCACAATGCCCAGTTACATAGAGAAGAGGTCATCTTTAGTTTATAGGCCCAAGTTATATCATTCATGTGTCCAATCCAGTCATTTTGAGCCATTGTTAATTTTTTTCATTTTTCTTTTTCTGCCAACCACATATAAATCCTTTAACTACCTTTGGGAGAGTTGGCCTGGGCAAAGCTTTTGCCCATCATCATAACAGGAAAAAAAAAAGTTAAATATTTAAATTAAAATATGTACCCTGAGGATTAGGCAGGAGTATAGCTGGCTCCCAGGAGTTCAAAGTTACAGAGGGACCTATGACGATACAACAGCACTCTAGCCACAGCAAGGGGTTTTAAGCAGGGTGAACAGAAAACCTGCCCTTTTGAAACCAGAAGTCCATAGCACCCATAAGAATATGGGTAAGAAGTCACTTATGTAACCAATGAGTAATAGAAAGAAACCATCAATGACAAATGGGAAAGGGCATTACAGCCTGGACCCTCAGAGTGGCCAATGAAAGACTTGCAGCCAATTTCAAATGGAGAGAGTATTTATACTCCGGCCTGCCTTTTCATCTCTGTGTCTGTCACTTTTTCTCCTTCATGAGAGGTACCTGCTGCCAACTCTCTATGGAAGTGCTTTAAACTTTCTCTTTCTTCTTCTGAAATAAAATCTCTCTTTGTTATGCTGAAACTTGTGTAGGTTACCTTTACTTTCTATCCACATTGCCTGAGCACCTCCAGGTTTATTCTCAGTATCTGCTCACTTTTGCTCTGGGTTACTACTTTTCCTCTATTAAACTTTACTAGAGCTAAGCCCAGTAATTTAACCAGGGCTAAGGGGTTCAGAGAACTGGGGCCCCTGTCCCGCTACACTTTTACTCTAATGGAAAATCCATTTGTCAGAAGCCCTTAACATTGATGATTCCTAGGAGTCCTCCACAAACCACCAAAAGCCACTGTTTGTATAAGTGGACATTTTCTGCATAAGGCAAATCAAGCTACTGACTTTAGAACTTCTACAAAGGCAGCAGAACAAGATTACACCCAGCTAATATTTTCTATTTTAAGTAGATCCAAGGTCTCTACTCTTCCTCAAGTTGTGTCAAAACCCTGAGCTCAAGGGATTCACCAACCTCGGCCTCCCAGAGTGCTAGGACTACAAGGATGCGTCACCACACCCAGTCTCATGTCAGGATTGTTTCAGGGAACCTTTAGTGATCTAGGCGACCAAGAGCCTAGATCACTAACTTTACTATTAATATTACCTATTGTTACACTATAATAATCTTTGAAACACTAATACTGAAACAGAGTAGCCATCCCTCCCTTACATAGATGTGGAAGTGCAAAATTGGAGCAGAGAGTATGCAATAGAGGAAAGCCCCCCCCCCAAATAGCAAAATTGTTTTCTGTCTCTTAACTCTTTCCACAATTAAGACATGCATCCCTACCTTTAGTGGTACTCCAGAGAGGCAGGAAAATGTCTTTCGTTTTTTTGTACTAGCAAGGTTAGGGCCTGGCTGATTGGCAGAGGTGCTGAGCTACTGAGCTGGATCCCAGGTGGGAAGCAGAGATGACAGTTGTGACTTCCTCTGATATGTGATATTAAGTGCAGTTAAATAACAATAGACCCTCTGTCATATATTTTTGGAGGCAGTTTCACTTTTTTGCTCTTACTAGAGTGCTCTGCCATCATAGCTCGCACCAACCCTAAGTTCCTAGGCTCAAGTGATACTCTTGCCTCAACCTCCCAATTATCTGCACAATGCCCAGTTATTTTTTAGAGATGAGGTCTTACTCTGGCTCAGATTGACCATGAACCCGTGAGCTCAGTCAATCCATTCTACCTTGGCCTCCCAGAATTTTATGATTACAGGTAAGAGTCATATCACCTTGTCCTAGACACTCTCTCTTAAGAGCTCTGTGATTGACTTGAAGGCTCATGCCAGTGATCCCAGGACATCATTTAGCGTGACCTTACGAACTTCCTCCTAACGCTGCAATAGGTGTTGCCATGTATTACTGTTATTAAGCTTAACGTCAGTGACTTCCTCCTGATGCCCCAGTGGGTGTTACCCTGGGATACCATCCTTAAGCTTAACCTCTGTGACTTCCTCATGATGCTATAGTAGGTGTTCCCCTGGGGGTTACTGACATTAAACTTAACCAAAGTGACTTCCATCTGATGCCACAGTTGGTGTTGCCCTGGGTTACCACTCTTAGGATTAACCTTAAGCTTAACCTCAGTGACAGCACCATGACATCACAGTGGGTGTTGTCCTCAGTGACCATGATTAAAAGTAACATCACAGTCTTCCTACCAATGCCACAATGGTTGTTGCCCTGGGTTACCATCTGTGAGCTTAACCTTAGTGATGTCCACCTGACACCACAGTGGGTGTTGCCCTGGGTTATCATCTGTAAGCTTAGCCTCAGTGATGTCCTCCTAACCCCACAGTGGTAGTTGCCCTTCGTTACCATGTGTAAGCTTAACCTCAGTGATGTCATCCTGACACCACAGTGGGTGTTGCTCTGGGTTAGCATCTGTAGGCTTAACCTCCATGACGTCCTCCTGATGCCATAGTGACTGTTGCCCTGTGGTTACCATCTGTAAGCTTGACCTCAGTGATGTCCTCCTGATGCCACAGTGGGTTTTTCCCTGGGTACAATCTGTAAGCTCAACCTCAGTGACATCCTCCTGATAAAACAGTGGGTGTTACCATGGGGTACCATCTGTAAGATTAAGCTCAGTGACGTGATCCTGTCGCCACAGAGGATGTTAACCTAGGTTACCATCTTTAAGCATTACCTTGATGATTTCCTCCTGATGTCACAATGTGTGTTGCCCTGGATTACCACTCTTAAGATTAACCTTAACCATAGTGACTTCCTTCTAACATCACAATGGGTGTAACCCTGGTTACTGTCTTTAAGTTTAATTGTGGCGACTTCCTCTTGACATCACAATGGGTGTTTCCCTGTGTTACCATATTTAAGCTTGACCTTGAGGACATCCTCCTGACATCACAATGGGACTTACCCTGCTTTACCATCTTTAATCATAAATTTAGTGACTTTCTCTGATGACACAATGAGCTTGCCATGGTTAATATCGTCAGTTGTAAACTTTGTGACTTCCTTATGATGCCACAGATGGTGTTGCCCTGGCTTACAGTCACTAAGCATAACCTTAGTGACTTCCCCTTGGTGCCCCAATGGGAGTTGTTCTGGGTTACCATTGTTAGGGGTAACCTTAGTGACTTCCTCCTACGCCATAATGGGTGTTGACCTGGATTACTCTTTAAACTTAACCTGACTTCCTCCTGATGCCACAGTGGGTGTTTCCCTGGGTTACCATCTGTATGCTTAACCTCAGTAATGTCACCCTGATACCACAGTGGGTGTTGCCTTAGCTTACCATCTGTAAGCTTAACCTCAGTGATAGCCTCCTGATGCCACAGTGAGTCTTTCCCTGGGGTACCATCTGTAAGCTTAACCTAAGTGACGTCCTCCTGATGCTACAGTGGAGTTTGCCCACAGTTACCATCTGTATGCTTAACTTCTGTGATGTCACCTTGACACCACAGTGGGTGTTTCCTTAGGTTACCATCTGTAAGCTTAACCTCAGTGATGGCCTCCTGATGCCACAGTGAGTCTTGCTCTAGGGTACCATCTATGAGCTTAACCTCAGTGACATCCTCCTGATGCCACAGTGAGTGTTGCCCTAGGTTACCCTCTGTAAGCTAAATCTCAGTGAAATCCTCCTGATGCCACAATGGGTATTGCCCTCAGTTACCATGTGTAAGCTTGACCTCAGTGACATTCTCCTGATGCCACAGTGGGTTTTTCCCTGGGTACAATGTGTAGTCTTGATCTCAGTGATGTCCTCCTGACACCGCAGTGGTGTTGTCCTGTGTTACTGTTGTATAGGGTAAACTCAGTGTGTTCCTCCTGACCCCAGGATGGGTGTTGCCTTTGGTTAACATTGATAAGCGTAACCTCAGTGTCTTCATCTTCACCCCACAGTGGGGGTTGCCGTGAGCTACCATCACTAAGTGTAACCACAGTGTTTTCCTCCTAACGCCACAGTGGGGTTGCCCTGGGTACCATCCTTAACTGTAAACTCAGTGTCTCCCTACTGATGCCAGAGTGTGTGTTGCCCTGGGTTGCCATCTGTAAGATTACCCTCCATGACGTCCTCCTGATGCTACAGTGGGTGTGCTCTGGGTTACTATCTCTAAGCTTAAGCTCAGTGACATACTCCTGAGGCAACAGTGGGTGTTTCTTTGGGAAAACATCTGTAAGCTTAACTTCAGTGATGTCCTCCTGACACCACAGTGGGTGTTGCCCTGGGTTGCCATCATTAAGTGTAACTACAGTGTCTTCCTCCTGATGCCACAGTGGGTGTTGCCATGGGTTACCATCTCTAAGCTTAACCTCAGTGACATCCTCCTGACATCACAGTAGGTGTTGCCCTGGGTTACTATCTCTAAGCTTAAAGTCAGTGAAATCATCCTGATGCCTCAGTGGGTGTTTCCCTGGTATAACACCTGTAGCTTTACCTTAGAGATGTCCATCTGACAGCACAGTGGGTGTTGCCCTGAGTTAACATCTGTAAGCATAAGCTCAGTGATGTCCTCCTGATGCCACAGTGGGTATTTCCCTGGGTACCATCTGTAAGTGTAAACTCAGTGATGTCCCACTGATGTGACATTTGGTGTTGCCCTGGGTTAATTTCTGTAGGCTTAATCTTAGTGACATCCTCCTGATGCCACAGTGCATGTTGCTCTTGCTAGCATACTTAAGCGTAACCTCACTGTCCTCGGCCTGATGCCAGAGTGTGTGTTGCCCTGGGTTACCATATGTAAGTTTAAACTCCATAACATCCTCCTGACACCACAGTGGGTGTTGCCCTTGGTTACCATCATTAAGCTTAACCTCAGTGACATCCTCATGACACCGTTGTGGGTGTTGCCTTGGGTACCGTCGTTAAACTTAACCTCAGTGACATCCTCCTGATGCCAAAGCTGTTTTTTCCATGGGTTACCATTGTTTTTTTTTTTTTTTTAATAATATTTTATTTTATTTTTTTGAATCATAGCTGTGCACATTAGTTCAACCATGGGGTACAGTGTGGGGGCTTCACATGCAATCTGAGATATTTTATCAACCTGATTGACATACTGTTCATGATATTTTCTCGTTTACTATATGAAAACATTTTTGATCCGTATTTAGAAGTTTTCTC
>CAUYON010008924.1:0-29451 GCA_963573935.1 Arctocebus calabarensis
GATATATACCCAATAAAGGAATTATAGGATCGAATGGCAGATCTATTTTTAGATCTCTAAGTATTCTCCAAATATCTTTCCAAAAGGAATGTACTAGTTTGCATTCCCACCAACAGTGTAGAAGTATTCCCCTTTCTCCACATCCCATTCTTTTTTTTTTTTTTAAGACAGAGTCTCAAGCTATCATCCTGAGTAGAGTGCCATGGTGTCACAGCTCACAGCAACCTCAAGCTCCTGGGCTT
The DNA here is from genome assembly GCA_963573935.1 of Arctocebus calabarensis. Lineage (NCBI taxonomy): Eukaryota > Metazoa > Chordata > Mammalia > Primates > Lorisidae > Arctocebus > Arctocebus calabarensis. Next base: position 243 of record CAUYON010008924.1, read on the forward strand.
AAGAAATTCTCTTGCCTCAGCTTCCCAAGTAGCTGGGACTACAGTCACCCGCCACAATGCCTGGTTATTTTGTTGTTGTTGTTGCAGTTGTCATTGTTTTAGCTGACCTGGACCAGGTTCAAACCCTCAGCCTTGGTATATGTGGCCAGCGCCCTACCCACTGAGCTATGGGCGCCGCCTTGCTTTTCCATTCTTTGGAAGAACTTTACTCAGGAGAGTGTTCTCTAAATCTATCCAAGTTATACAAAGGATACAAAATCTCCATCTTTTATATGGCCGAATAGTATTCTGTGTAATATGCATACACAGTTTATATGCCCATTCATATGTTGAAGGATGCTTGGGTTGTGTACACATGTTTGCAATTATAAATTGGGCTGCTATGAACATTTGAGTATGGAATCTTAAGAACTCATCTAGACTAATCCTACTAATTTTAGAGTGGAGAACATTGAGTTCCAGGCAAAGAAAGCATCTTGTCCAAAGTTCTATGGGGTAAAGCCAGGAGAAGCTGGCTCTCTGGCTTCCAGTATTCCCTCAATTGACTACTTTAGACCAGCATTCAATTGCCTCATCTCAGACACTTTCTTGAGAGTGGATTTTCATGGAGTGAGAGAAATGAGGGAGCTGACTATCAGATTGATAGGATCAAATCCTGTCTAAATAGGGTGGACCCACCTAAAAGAAGTGACCCCCTACCCTCTCCCGCTGGACGTCTCACCTAAGAAAGGTGAATGGGCCGACCCCCACCCTTACAACAGATGTCCAACCCAGGAAAGGGAATGTCCCAATCCCCACCTAGCTGACCTTAAAAATCCCCTGGTCCCCATTACCTACAGTGTGGATTTCTTCCTGGTTGGAAATCTCACCCCCACCTGCACCCAGGTAGAATAAAGCCATTTTATTTATTTATTTATTTATTTGAGACAGAGCCTCAAGCTGTCACCCTGGATAGAGTGCCGTGGCATCACAGGTCACAGCAACCTCCAAACCCTGGGCTCAAGCAAGTCTCCTGCCTCTGCCTCCCAAGTAGCTGGGACTACAGGTGCCCGCCACAACCCCCGGCCATTTTTTGGTTGCAGCCGTAATTGTTGTTTGGCGGGCCCAGGCTGGATTCGAACCCACCAGATCAGGTGTACATGGCTGGGGCCTTAGCCCATTGAGCTACAGGCGCCAAGCCGAATAAAGCCATTTTAATTGCACAAACTGGTTCTCTGTTTTCCTTTCGTCTCGTGCCTTGGAATAATCTTTCATCTTTGGCTCTGTAATCTTTTTTTTTTTTGGAGACAGAGTCTCAAGCTGTCACCCTGGATAGAGTGCTGTGGCATCACAGCTCACAGCAACTTCCAATTCCTGGGCTCAAGTGAATCTCTTGCCTCCTCCTCCCAAGTAGCTGGGACTACAGGCGCCCTCCACAATGCCCGGCCATTTTTGGGTTGCAGCCATCATTGTTGTTTGGCGGGCCCAGGCTGGATTCGAACCTGCCAGCTCAGGTGTATGTGGCTGGCACCTTAGCCCGTTGAGCCACAGGTGCCGAGCCTGGCTCTGTAATCTTTTAAGTATAGGATTAGAGGGTTGGAAAGAGGTGAGAAACTGAAGGAAGAAAAAAAGGATGTAGCAGGGCAAAGCTGCTGGAATTTTACCACCCCTACAGTTTGTTCACTGGGCTGACCTGATCGCAAGGCAGCTGTGACTAGCAAGTGGAACCGATAGGAGTAAAATTTCACTTCAGTTGGAAGAATAAAGTTTTACAATTAGAACCATCAATCAAGGAATGAACTACCTGGCGAAGTGGTGACGATTCTATCACTTCACTTAGAGAAGTTCTAGTTGAGTGCAAATACTCATTCGCAGAAATCCAAGAGCCTAAAATTCCTCCAGCTCATTTGTGATGACTTTGGCCACACCTTGGAATTACCTGGGGAGACTTTTAAAACTCTCCACGCCCCAGCCACATTGCACATTGATTAAATCAGAATTTCTAGGGGTGGGCCTTGGGGCAGACCAGTACTTTTTAAAATTTCCCTTTAAGAATTCTAAAGTCCAGTTAGGATTCAGAATTAAGAATAAGAGCAGTGGTTTTAAAATGCTAACATGCATGAGAAACACCAAGGAAATGAATCGTCAGTGAGAGTTCCTGGGTTCCTCTGCTCAACCACTCTGATTCAGCTCATCTGGAAGGGTCTGGGAATCTGGATTTGAACAAGTAACCCAGATAGTGCTGATATTACTGATCTGAGGGCCACAGTTTTAGAAACACTCCAGGGCCCACCAATTATAGTGTTCGATGACTTTGTTTAACAAATGTCCTGCTAGTTATCTAGCTGCCACTTGACTCCCTCCAGTGATAGCAGGAGTCTGTTCCACTGATGGGTCAATTGCAAGCGAGAGATCTCTGACTCTTGGCCAGATGGCCTTGGGGAGTCCTGGTCATAGTCACTTCAACAGCTTGTGCTCAACATTTAGCTCCAAGGACGTACACATGATCCTTCCCTTAAGCAGGAGGCTAGTGACAAGGGAAAAACAACCTTCCAAGAAGAACCTTTCCAGATCGACTGATGGCTTTTGGTCACCCTTGACTTTCACACTGGGCAGTTTCAGTCTTTTCCAGGAAGCAAAGATGCTGAGGATGTGTAATGCCCTAACTCCATTTTGTTCATAAATCCAGACTTACTTCTTTTTTTTTTTTATTCTTAATTTTTATTACTCAATAAAAGCTTCATTTTCTTATTTAGCTTTCTGACTTTGTGCTTGTGCCTTCAGCACTTTCACAACGATTTTCTGCTCCTCAATAAGGAAAGCACGCTTGATCCTGTCACGAACACATTTAGCACACATGGAACCACCATAGGCCCTGCTGACATGTTTTTTTGTTTTAAACAACCTCATAAGAACTTTAGGTCTCACAGCATGAACCCCTCGAAGTCTGCCTGGGCACACGCCACATTCAGATTTTGGTGCTTTCCCAACCTTCTTGGTATAAAGGTAAACAATTCTGTTACCAGGGGTTCGGGACAGCCTGGTTTTGTTAGAGGCTGTATTGTATGAAAGCCTACGATGGTACGTCAAACGCTGCACCATTTTGAATGCCTTCCTCCTATTCTTTTTTATCCCTAGGGAGCTCAAACAACCGTTCTGACGGCTCTCGGCTCCTGCAACGTCTCCCAGACTTACTTCTTTTTTGCTAAGGACTTTGCTAATGGCTTTCAACAACGGGAAGCTCAGCTGACAGCTGCAGAGTTTAGCAAAAACTGCAAAAACCCGTGAAACCACAGCTCCCCATTGTAAGCATTCCCCTTACCCTATAGATCTAATTTTGCAGGTGTTGGCTCTTGTGAAACTGGGCTTGTGTTAAGGACTTTCCCTCCCCTACCAAATGCACCTTATAAAAGGTTTCCAACCCTGCTTCTAGGGGTTGAGAGAGTTTGAGGCATAAGTCGCTCTTGGCGCAGCAGATCAATAAAGGACCCTCCTTGCTCAATTTGGACTCAGTGTGCTGGCATTTCTCTATTCCACTCGCTTCAGGTATAACAGATATTACCTTTTTTTTTTTTTAGACAGAGTCTCACTTTGTCACCCTCAGTAGAGTGCTGTGGTGAGTCATAGCTCACTGCAACCTCAAACTCTTGGGCTCAAGTGATCCCCTTGCCTCAGCCTCCTGAGTAGCTGGGACTATAGGCCTCCACTACAACGCCCTGCTATTTTGAGAGATAGGGTCTAGCTCTAGCTCAGGCTGGTCTTGAACTCCTGAACTCAGGCAATCCACCCGCCTCGCCCTCCCAGAGTGCTAGGATGACACTAGCATTACCGTCTTTTCCAAACTGTTCCCCTAAACCGCTTTTTGAGGATGTCTTCACCTCCCAGGAGAAGTCTAATAAACTTCAAAGTCTAATAAACAAGACAAGATCTGGAGTCCGCAGGAGCCACTTTCCAGGAAGGTGGTGAACAATAGCGTTGGAATGACCTGAGGCAAAATAATCCCCATCTGGCCCAGAGATTGCTTAGCGCCTTGCACTAGAAGCACACACCAGAGTGTGCTCAGTGAGTGATGGCCACAAAGGAAAGAGCTCACCTTGGGCCATAAAATATTTAGAAGTTAACTTAGCACCCCCATGCTTTAGAAAGAAGAAGGTTCATGCATTTTTAAATTATTTTGTAAATCACGTTGAAGGCTGACAAGGCAGATTTACCACTGCAGCTGTGATTTAAATACCAGGTTATCCCCTCATTATGTTAACAGGGGAAGAGAGAGAGAGAGAGAGTCATTCCCTGTGACCTGTCAGAAGCCTGTTGTGCTCTTCTTGATGAAAGCACAGCCCCCTCCCCAAACTCTGGCTTCCTGGAGATGCTCCCTGTTGGGGTGAGAGGTGGAGGGAGGGCGTGATTGGATGCTTTGAGAGAACTTACTGTGGGAGGAGGGCAGGTCAGAGAGTGGGCAGTGTCCTGCTGCCCATTAACTGAAACAGCGGGGGGTGAGCCAGTAGGGCCAGGCACGTTCCTCTGCAGTTGAGGGGCAGGAGCATGAGGCAGGATGTGTTTTTCCCTTCGGAACTTATAGATTTCTTCAAGTGAGAATGTGTGTGTGTCTGTGGCTGTGCAGGTGTGCGTGCATGCATTTTGGATGAACAAATTTATATCCGAAACCATCAGGAGGTTCAGTGCCTGTAGCTCAGCGGGTAGGCCACTGGCCACATACACTGGGGCTGGCAGGTTCCAACCTGGCCCACTCCTGCCAAACAACAATGACAACAACAACAACAAAAATAGCCGGGTGTTGTGGCCGGTGCCTGTAGTCCCAGCTACTTGGGAGACTGAGGCAAGAGAATCGCTTAAGCCCAAGAGTTTGAGGTTGCTGTGAGCTGTGAGAGCCACAGCACTCTACTGAGGGGAGGGCGACATGGTGAGACAGTCTCAAAAAAAAAAAGAAAGAAAGAAAGAAAAAAACCATCAGGAAACTGGAGACCCAGTCTAGGTGACTGGAAGGACAGATAACAACTCCCTGAGAACAGCTCACAGACACCCACCTCACCCCTTACTGGGGGGAGACAGGATAATGGTATGGATTTGGAGTCAGATCTTATTTATTAGCTGTTTGCAGCTGTGCGACTTTGGGCAAGTTACTTAAAGTCTCTAAGAGTAGTTTTTATTTACTGTAAAGTGGGGACAAAAATAGTACCTTCACTGTGGGTGTCTTGTGAGGCTGAAGAGAAGGGAAGAGGTTTAGAGCAGCCGCAGAACATGGAGCTTGGAGCAGTTTGGTTAAAACCTACAAAATTCTATAATCTTTTAATCTTATCACAGACCAGACATCTTGTTTGGGTTTTCCATATGTTATCTTATTTTGTGCTCACAGTGAACCCACGGGAAGCACCCGTTTCATGCCCATTTCACAGATAATGGGGCTGAGGCCTCAATAAGTAATGAGCCCCCAATCACAGAAGCACTTAGCAGGTGGATTTGGGGTTTGACTGTGGATGTTCCTGACACCAGTGCTGAAGCTTTTCCACCTCTCTTAGCAAACACAAAATATCCAACAACAAAATCCCCACAAGAAATTATTTGGTAAATATGTCATGGCCATGGCCTGGCACTGGGGCTAGAGACAAGAATGGAGAATGTGTCTCCTCCTCCATCAGAAATTACAGGTGCCTTCAAATGAGAAAGTGTGTGTGTGAGTGTGGTGTGCAGGCATGCAATTTTGAGTGAAGAAATTTATATCATTAAACATCAGGAAACTATTTCTGAGTAATGTCTTAGCTATCAGACTTCAGACTATACTATAAATCTATAGTTAACAAAACAGCATGGTACTGGCACAAAAATTCAGAGGTAGATGTGTGGAACAGAATTGAGAACCAAGAGATGAAAACAGACACTTATTATCATTTGATCTTTGATAAGCTTATCAAAAACATAAATTGGGGGAAAGACTCCCTATTTAACAAATGGTGTTGAGTAAATTGGCTAGCATCTTGTTGAAGACTGAAACTGGACCCACACCTTTCGTCTCTGGATAAAAGACTTAAACTTAAGACATGAAACTATAAAGATTCTTGGAGAGAGTGCAGGGGAAAAACTTGAAGAAATTGGCATGGGAGAATACGTATGAGGAGGACCCTCCAGGGAATTGAAGCAACACCAAAAATACATGACTGGGATCTGATCAAACTAAAAATCTTCTGCACTGCCAAGAACACAGTAAGTAAAGCAAGTAGACAGCCCTCAGAATGGGAGAGGATATTTGCAGGTTATGCTTTTGACAAAGGTTTGATAACCAGAATCCATAGAGAACTCAAACTTATTAATAAGAAAAGAACAAGTGATCCCATTTCAAAATGGGTAAGAGACTTGAACAGAAGCTTCTCTGAAGAAGACAGGTGCATGGTCTATAGGCACATGAAAAATGCTCATCATCTTTAATCATCAGAGAAATGCAAATCAAAGCCACTTTGAGATACCATCTAACTCTAGTAAGAGTATCCCACATAACAAAATCCCAAAACTGCAAATGTTGGCATGGATGTGGAGAAAAGGGGACATTTCTGCACTGCTGGTGGGAATGCAAGCTAATACATTCCTTTTGGAAAGAAGTTTGGAGAATACTTAGGGATCTAAAACCTGCCATTTGATTTTGCTATTCCTCTACTAGGAGTATATCCAAAAGACCAAAAATCACTTTGCAACAAAGATTGCAAAGATTATTCATTGCAGCTCAATTCATAATTGCCAGGTCATGGAAGAAGCCCAAGTGCCCATTGATCCATGAATGGATTAATAAATTGTAGTATATGTATACCATAGAATACTATGCAGCCTTAAAAAAGATGGAGACTTCATATCTTTAATGTTTACATGGATGGAGCTGGAGCATATTCTCCTAAGTAAAGTATCCAATGCACTCAGTACTTTTATGAAACCAATTTATATTTACTCACACTTTCTTATGAAAGATAGATCACAACTATAATCCAGGATGAAGGAGAGAAATGGAGGGAGAAGGGAGGGGTGTGGGGAGATTTGATAGAGGGAGGGTAAACGGTGGGACCACACCTATGGAGCATAGTGCAAGGGTACAAGTCAAATCTATCAAGTATAGAACATAAATGTCTTAATACAATTATTAAGTAAATGAGGCAAAAGCTAAATTAATTAGTTTGATATAAGCACTGCAAATTGTCTAAAAAAGTCAACACATGGGCGGTGCCTGTGGCTCAGTGGGTAGGGCGCCGGCCCCATATACCGAGGGTGATGGGTTTGAACCCGGCCCCAGCCCCAGCCAAGCTGCAACAAGGAAATAGCCGGGCATTGTGGTGGGCGCCTGTAGTCCCAGCTGCTGAAGAGGCTGAGGCAAGAGAATCGCCTAAGCCCAAGAGTTGGAGGTTGCTGTGAGCTGTGCAACGCCATGGCACTCGACCGAGGGCGATAAAGTGAGACTCTGTCTGTACAAAAAAACCAAAACCAAAACAAACCCCCCAACAAATCAAGACATTGTACCTTACATATGCATAAATGTATTCATGATCTATGTGTATATGACTTAATAAAAGGAAAAAAAATCAGGAAACTAGAGACCCAGTCTAGGTGACTGGGGACAGGGATAATAACTTGCTGAAAATAGCTCACAGCACCCACCCCTGACCCTTTATTGGGGAAGGATAGGATAATGGTAATGAATTTGGAGGGAGGACCACATGGTTTCATGGGTATGGGAGTGTGAGAGCCTGTGAGATGGGTGGTAAGGTGGGCATATTTATCTATTTATTGATTTATTTTTGTCACCCTGGGGAGAGAGCTGTGGTGTCACAGCTCACAGCAACCTCCAACTCTTGGGCTCAAGCGATTCTCTTGCCTCAGCCTCCCGAGTGGCTGAGACTATAGGCGCCCGCCAACACACCGGGCTATTTTTAGAGATGGGGTCTTGCTCTTGCTCAGGCTGGTCTCCAACTTGTGAGCTCAGGGCCTCCACCCACCTCGGCCTCACAGAGTGCTGGGATTACAGGCATGAGCCACTGCGTCTGGCCAGGTGGGCACATTTATTAAACATGGGTTGTGCACCTGCCACACGTTACACTCCACACTGGGGCAGATCATTCTGGATTGCCAGTGCAATCTAGCTGAAGAAACCAACAGAAACACTGGATCTAAATGCAATGAAGCAGATGCAAATGACAGCAGGCCTGTGTCCACACCGGAGAGAGCAGGGGCTGGACTTGGTAATCTTGCAACACACTTCTGTTGGAAGCTGTACCTCCAGGCAGGGGTGTCTGTTTCGGTTTTGAATATTTGTATTATGCAGGATAAACTAGCTCCACCTCAGGACCTTTGCACCTGCTGGTCCTGCCACCTGGAATGCTCACTATGTGGGCACCCCTGGCTCTTTTTCATCGTGGAATGTCACCTCCTCTGGGAGGCCCCTCTGGCCCCAGCAGGGCTCCTGCCTTGCCTCCCTGTTGTGCCAACCTTCCTCCTTCCCACTGGTCAACATAACCTGCAATCGCTCTATGTGGTGATTTGTCTCCTGTGTACTGTTCCTTTTCCTCCAGAGAATGTAAGACTGTTCCCTCCTGTGTCTTCAGACGTCCTCTGGCACAAGGCTGGTGCAGGTCCTGTAGCACAGGGCAGATGCAGAGCCTGCTCCCTGAGGTCATGCAGGTGCATCCAGAGCTCAGCAAACACAGCTTCCCTCTCCCCTTCCTGGCAGTGGGTTTGGCTTTGCCTTGGGGGAGGGAGAGGGCAGAAATTCTGTCTTCCTGCATTAACCAGACCTGGAGGGGCTGCGATGTGTCTGCCGATCCTGAGCTGTCCCAACTTCTGCTGTGAGTTCACCTCTTGACTCGCTCTTCTTCCCAGACCTGCCTTGCCCCTCAGGGAGAGAGCCCACCTCTTATGCTACTGCCCTGCCTCCTGCTCTTTCCCCTCCTCACCCTGCCTCTTCTGTATCAGTACCTCAGTTCTCCTCTCTCTTGCTCTCTCTCTCCCTCTCTCTTTTTGGTTTTGTAGTTTTTGTCCAGGGCTGGGTTTGAACCCACTACCTCCGGCATATGGGGCTGGTGCCCTACTCCTTTGAGCCACAGGTGCTGCCCCAGTTCTCCTCTCTCTTAAACTCAATTTTTTCCTCCACCTGCCCCTTTCTTTTCCTGAGACAGGGTCGTGCTCTATCAACCCAGGTAGAGTGCTGTGGCATCATCAGAGCTCACAACAGCCTCAAACTTCTGGGGTGACGTGATTCTCCTGCCTCAGCCTCTCAAGTAACCAGGACTACAAGTGCCTACCAGGACGCCTGGCTAATTTTTCTGTTTTTAGTAGATACTGGGTCTTACTCTTGCTCGGGCTGGTCTTAAACTCCTGAGCTAAAGTGATCACCTGCCCTGGCCTGCTAGAGTGCTAGGATAATAGGCGTGAGCCACCATGCCCACCAAGTTTTCCCTCCACTGCTAAGGATATACTAAAAAATATTGTCTGAGCCCTGAATGTGTACACAGGACTATGCTAGGCACTTTACATGGACTATCTGCTTCAATACTCACAAAAATCCCCCAATGATCCCCAAATTGTGCCTATTTATCTCTAGGGAGTGAGACCGAAAGATATGAAATGACCCTTTACAACCGCGCCCTGGCAGGGGCAGAGCTGGGATGCAAAGCCAGGCAGCCCGACTGCTTACTCTCCACCCTGCCAGGTGCCCCTTACTCTTCCTGTGAGTTCGCCCCAACTCCTAGGCGCCTTCCTCCAACTCATCCTTCCCTCCACTTTCTCATCCTGATCCGTTCCCATTCCCCACTCTTTCCCTTTCATCTCGCTTCCCTCTGGTCAGAGAAATTTCCTTTACTTTTATTTGATTGAGATATAGTTTGTGTCACAAAATGAAACCTATTAAAGTGTGCAATTTGGTGCTTTTTAGTATCTTCTCAAAGTTGTGCCAGAATCATCGCTATATAGTTCCAGAACACCTTCATCAGCCCCTCAAAGAAACTTCACACCCATTAGCACCCACCGCCCCTTGGCATTTCCTTCCAAACCCCCTACCTTAGGCAAGACCAAACCTACGTTGTCTCTATAGATTTTGTCTAGTCTGGCCTTTAGTATGCACAGAACTACATAACACATTGCCTTTTGTGCCTGTCTTTTAGTTAGCATGCTTCTGGGTTTAGTTAGCATGCTTCTGGGTTTAAAGTTCACAGTTTTGGTGGCAGGGGAATGTTGTCCATTTGTTTTTCTGGTACCCCGGAGGATGGGTGGGTCCTATTTTGCTGTGGCTGGATTGGAGTGTATGGTGGGAGCTGGAGCGATGGGGGCTTCAGAGGCCACGATGTGAAGGCTTTGTGTGCATGCAGTGACATGGGACCCACCATCCCAGTTCTTCCTACCGGATCTGGTTCTTTCTCCAAGGAGACCCAAGAACCCTTTTCTGAGGGCCATCTGGGTGTTTGAGGGTATGATACCAAATTTCTCCCATGTTGGTCTTGCCATTCCCCAGAGGACCAGACTTCTTGATAGGAGGTGCCATTAGGGAATGAGTGAGGTGCCAATTTCTATGCCTTCACCTCTGGATCAAATTATGTAGATGCAACGTATGCCCGCCTCCTCCCCACAATCACCATGGCCATTGCCGGCTGCAGAGAGACCCTGGGAGGATAACCCTGACCCTGTCTGGGCTTCCCACGTCGAGAGTGATCGCTGAGTACCTCTTATATGTCTAGGCTGTGCTTGGCTGTTGGATTCCTCAAAACATTCCTGAGAGGTTTGCCGTTTTATCCTCATTTTATGGAGGAGGAATTCAAGGCACGGAGACACGAGGCAAGACGCTAGATGATTCAACCAACAGGCAGCTGGGCTAGAATTCAAACGTGGTCTGATTTGAAAGCACAGACTCTTCCCACTCACCACATGCAGAGTCTACGTGGGCCGGACGTCCTGGTTGCATTAGGTAGGCCGGTTTGACTGCGATAGTTACAGTTCTTCCATCTGCAAGCGCTTAGGTAAAAACAAGCCTGGGCTTTACTGGGAAGGACTGTGGTAGCGTAAGGAGCCCCTGAAAGTATTGGAAAACCAAGAATCAATAGAGATAAGAATCCGGGACGTGAGCTCTGGAACTCGTGATGCTTTTCATTAGACTGCATCAGATCCAATGACACAACTTCTAAATCTTGGTCTTCCAAATGTCATAGTCTCAGTAGGGAATCCAATTTTTTTCAGCTTGGGTCAGGTGCTTTCGCGAGGGCTGGGTCAGCAGAGGGGTCGGGTTCCACAGTGGGGTCATTGTTGTGAGGCAGAGAGACACCCCAAGAGGTCATGGTGTACGAATGCTGGGAGGCTTTGTCCCCACTCCTGTTTTTCTGTCTCCATTTCCAGCAAAGACACTTTTAAACTTATCTTCTTGCTTTGAGACAAATCAACACACAAACCAAGAAAGCAGGAAGGAGAAGAGAAGGCTACATTGGGGAGACTGACCTTTGGGGGTACAGTGATCCTGCCCCCTAATAGACCTCGCTCAGAAAGTGGATCCATAAGATAATACGGGGATAAGGGAGGATTGATAATGTGAAGGGAAAACAACTTCCCCCATATCCAAAGAGCCTGAATCACCGTCTTTTCTGCCTGGATGACCCATGTCCAGAGGAGAAATCACCGTGAGCTCAAGAGGGCAGCTTAAACTCTCATCTAGATTGTGAGACAGAAGACATACTAAGTCTACCAGGACAGGTGGCTTGCCCTGTTTTCGTCAGCCACAGCATGCTAAGCTCAACCCCCATGCCAATTTGTGAGATGGCGGCGTCAGTGATAACCAAACAAAGCACCATTAGCGGACGAGACGATTTCATCAAACCAAATCTCACAAATAATATATTGCTGTTTGTCATCAAGACATTTAATACACCAGGGGCTGCTCCCAAAGCTCCCATAATCAATTTCTGCTAATTTACCAATTCTGTGGCTCCGTGAGGGTGCTGGTAATTTCATATTTTACACACCCACAGAGGTTACGGTAATTGATTCAGTTCTGGAAAGTGTTGTAATGACTTTGAATGAACTTGAAAGGTTTTGCATTTGTTTTTGGAGGCTGTTAGAGAAAGTGATTCAAACTCTGCCACCCGGGCACAATTTGTAAAGGTTGGACATGAAAACGACAGATTAGCTTTTCTCAGAGACAGCTATCTTCTTGTTATAACCTCTCTGCTCATGAGGCAGGCTGGGCTTGGCACTGAAACACTCGACTTTCTTTTTATCTGTATCTCGATGGTGGCGGAAGTCATCTCTGAACATCTGAAGGAAAAAAAGGCAATTATTGAAAAATCCTTCTAGAACGACTTGGCTTTCTGAATTCTACTTCTTTAACAAACACCCCAAAAGTAAGTTGGCAAAGAAGAGAAGTTGTAGAAATTTTCTTCTTGACTTTGGCACTTCTGAAAAACTATATATATATTCAGCTTCTCTTTGCGCCTGAGTATCTTTTTTTTTCAAGAGAGAGTCTCACTCTGTCGCCGGGGGTAGAGTGATTTGGCATCAAAGCTCACAGCAATCTCAAACTCTTGGGCTCAAGTGATTCTCTTTCCTCAGCCTCCTGTGTAGCTGGGACTACAGGCGCCCACCACAACACCCAGCTAGTTTTTTTATTTTTAGTAGATACAGGGTCTCATTCTTGCTCAGTCTGGTTTTAAACTCCTGAGCTCAAGCGATTCACGTGCCTCGGCCTCCCAACATGTGGGATCACAGGTGTGAGTCACCACCTGGCCTCTGAGTATCTCTTTTAAGCCAGTCAGGCACTACTGTGGAGGGAAAGTCAGGATAAGAAACATTAGCCCTGTAGAGATAGCCCTAGGAGCACGGTTATTGTAATCATTAGACAGGGTTTTCTACATACTATGTCAAGCATTATGTGCAATGATATTATTTAATCTGAATGAATCCTTTGAAAGTGACTCAACCCATTTTACAGATTATAAAATTGAGGCTTAGAAAGATAAAACAACTCATGCAGAAGTCCCAGTCTGTCTGATTATAATGTCTGTGCCCTCTACTGTTCTGTGAGTGACGGGCTGGTAAACTTTTTTTTTTTTTTTTTTTTACAGTTTTTGGCTGGGTCTGGGTTTGAACCCACCACCTCCAGTATATGGGGCCGGTGCCCTACTCCTTTGAGTCAAAGGCGCCGCCTGCGGGCTGGTATGTGTTTAACAATCTACTTTCTGGAAAAATAAACAAACTAATGTCTGATTTGTTCTATTTGTCAAATTACCGTGTGTAACTATTTCCACTTTGGCTAATTTCATGCTACTGACGTGACATTACAGAGTAAGGAAGAGATATACATGGTTAACTCTCATGCTGGGATAGCAGTTACCCCCTTAAAGTTTACTGTGAACCATTAGCCTAACTCATCTTGTGCTCCATTTCCCGATTTGCTCCCAATATCCCGGCTCAGACTGCTTTTCTCCAGAGCCCCACGTTGCTAGGTGTTGGATGCAACTCTTTTGGCCCTGCCTCCTGGTTTTTGCCACAATTCATAGTCACTTCTAGGATAAGCAGTCTGTTCACCTTTTGTCTGGCACCACTGCTGGACTCACCTTCAGGCTGACCACTGAATCTTCATGGAACCATTTCAGAAATACAACAGCCAGCCACGGCATTGGAGGGTGAAGGTGTTCATTCATGAGGGTGTTTGGAGACATCTCCTGTCATCGAGTGTCCTGATTAGTTAGAGGTGAGCTGTAATCCCATTCCAACACTTCCACGTCAGAACCAACACGTGGAGTAGGTTGGGAGGGCACAAAGGGCTGGGAACACGGGGGAGAAAACATTTGCAGGAGGTGCTGACGTCGGGGCTGGAGCAGCATCCTCTCTCTAGGCTCTGGAAGAAATTTAGGAGTTGACATTCGTTGGTGGGTGAGGGAGTGGGGATGAGGCTCTGGGCAAGGCCCCCCAAGGTGAAATTAGGCCCCATTGAAAACATTCTAATCTATACCTTGGAGCCTCCTAGACTGCTTTTGGGAGAAGGTGGCAGAATTGGATTTAGAAAGAGAGAAAGGCGGAGATCTGAATGTCCCACCCGTGAGTGTGGTGGGAGGTGGACAGCGGCCAGCTCTGGGGTGTGGGCGGTGCCCAGGGAGGGACGGGGGAGGTGGGTGGAGAGGGGAACGGAGATAGTGCAGGAGGTAGATGTTGGCTGCCTGCCTGAACCCCGAGCTGAAGCTTAAGTCTCCTTACGGCACTGAACGAAAGCTTTGACATGACTCAATGGCTTCACTAGAAGGTAGTCTTGCTCTCTTTAGCAGGACGTGGCCACCACTGGAGCAGAGGTCGCTGGCCCCAGACAAACCCAGCACAGTCTGGTTACCGCCAAGATGAAGCTCAAAGTTGCCGGATGATGACATTTCCCCCTCACTTTAATGCTAAAATCACACCGGTGGTGGAGACTTAACCTGCTAATGGGACGTGCAATGTGCAATGAAGTGTGCTGGCTGGACGGGCGCTGCCTCTCCGTGTGAGGACTTCAGTGCTGGTGCCAACTCTGTCTCTCTCCCCTTCAGAAGTTCTCCATTCAGAAAGCCAGTCTGGGTGCTTCTTAACCAGCACCGTCTCCCTCACATTTAGACATGGGCCCCCAGGAAAGCCTTGCCTATGACTCCTGTTCGGCTTCTGAGTAACTCTGGCTATGTAGAGAACCCAAGGACCTGCACAGAAACAAGGCCATCAAGGCTAAAGCAGCTCTGGCTGTGGGGAGTGATGGCAAATCTCCCCAGGACACCAGACAACTGGTGGGCAGAGAGAAGGGGACCCGAGTTTTACTGAACGTCCCATGTCAGTCTGGGTACCTTACAGACTCTGTGTTATCCTCCCGAGAGCCCCTTTGTGATGGGGCACCCAGTTATGTAACATGCATGCTCAGGAGTAAACCCCAGCATTTCCCGATTGGCCCTCACTGCAGCTCACTGTGTAAAAGCTTCACTTTCCTGCACACTCCCATTCTTGACACAGACCAGACATCGTGGCACTGCTGCTCTTTCAGGGCACATGGGACCGACACATTTCAAGACCTGGGCTAGGGCCAGGCCATTTGTGCAAAAGAACAGAGTGGGGGTTTGACTGATAGCCCCAAAGCACTTCTTTTTCTCCTTGGGTTTTCCCTGCTGACCCCGAAAAGGTGCCTTCGCCTTGATCCTTCAGACAAAATGTGACAAGTTTTAGGAAAATAATGGATGCTTCTTACTTCTCCCACCCCAAACCCGAGGGTGAATGATTTAATTCCAGAGCTAGAAATAAGGCTCTAACTTCAAGTTTACATCTAGCAACGAGGTTCTAGCATGACTAGATTTTTGTCCCCCGCTAAGGGGGAGGATATATTGAAGGGAAAAGGATGCGATGCAACACGCTGTCTTTTTCCTTCACCTCCAGGCCTCTTAAGCAAAATCCATCAATGAAGGGGAGCTTGTGACCTACCTACTACTTGGTAGGTATCGGGTAAGTGACTATATTTTGCTGGGCCTTGATATTTTCATGTGTGAAGTGGGCATGATAGAGAAGAGACAAATTCCTCCTTTTGGGGTCATTATGAATACCGCGAGAGAAAGTGAGATGAACTTGTGCAGTGTGTGTGTTAGACAGACGTTGTCATCCAGGTGTAGCATGGCAGTGACCATGTGGGTGCTGGTGTCAGACAGGCCAGGGAGACATGTGCTAACAGGGGCAACCTTGGGGAAGTGTTTCAGCTTTTCAGAGCCTCGGTTTCCTTCTATCTAAAATGGGGATGTCAGTAACACTTCCCTAATGGGGTAGATGGGAGGTGATATAGGATAATACTGGTGCATAGGAAACACTTCAGCCTTAGCTACTGTTGCAAGAGGGACCTTGGTAATCATCTGTCAGCTGGTTTGGGTAAGGGGCCAGGAGGACAGGAGGACAGGAGGGGAGGAGGAATGGTGTTGGAACCTGGGGAAGGGAACAGGGCTTTTCACTGGGGATTGGGGGTTCATGTGGTTTGTGCTAAGTGCCAGGGCCAAGAAATTGTTTCGAGAATGGTCTCATCAAAAGTAGAGGATACACGGAACCATATTGATGGGGCATTTGTTACATTCCATGGGCCTCTGAGACACTTTCATGTATGGACTACCCTTAGTTTTTGAACGAAGTCAACAGGGTAGCAGCAGCATTTCCATCATACAGGTGAGAAAACGGAAGTTCCCCAAAGGGAACCGGATCCAGCCGCAGAAGGAGCAGCTGAAACATCTCTCAGAGCTTCTAGGAACACAGGGTTCTGTCCACTCTGCTCCTGGGGGGAGGGCTCTTGGGAGAAGCTGCCAGAGAGGACACTCACACAGCTCCTAGAAGCTCTGGCGGCCCCGTCCGCATCCCCAACCCCCAGAGACCTGAGGCAGCCCAGGCCCCAGCAGAGTTTCTGATGACCACAACTCTCCTGCTTTGTTCATTCTGCCTCTTGTGCCCCAACCTGGCAAGACACCAGCGAGCAACCCGCGCTAATGTTCCTGAACAGCCCATTCCCAGCCCATTCCCAGAGACCCAGACAACAGCCCAATTATCTCCAGCCAATCAAAGCCAGCTCCCTGCGTGGGCCCCACACCTAGAGGTGATGTCTTTGTTTCCAGGGAGTATGCCAAGGACGTGAGAGCCGCTGTGAAGGTAATTAGGAAAGTTTGGTCTTTGCAACCCACCTTTCCCTCCTCCTTGGAAGGGAAGAGAGGGGGGCTGTGAGGGCACTGAGGTGGACCAAGAAGCTGCGAATCCAATCACAGCATCAGGATCTGAGGAGAGAGGGCAGAAGAGCAAGTCTGTGGACTCCAGGCCACAAAGGTCTGTTTCACGGATCTTCCAAAGAGCCTTGAGACTGGGGTGAGCAGTCTCCAACGCCCGCCCCCCCCCAGCCATTCTTCCCTTCCCTCTCCCCAGCCCCCACCCTGAGTTGGTGGACATGGTGACTGAGAGCACAGCCGCGGCTCCTTCCCCTTCCTCCAGAGCAGGAGCCATGTCTGCCTCCTCTCTTTTCCTTCCCTGGCCTCAGGTCCTATCCACTCGCGGGCTGTATCGGCTCCATTTCTGATACACAGCCTGGTCTGGGTGATTCCCCTCCATCTCTGCTGCGCCTCAGCCCAGGCCAAGTCTCCCCCTGGCCCAGACCATCACGACAGTCTCATAATTCCAGAAATGCCCATCACATTACTTCTCACTGCCCTGTTTCAACCTTCGCCTTTTTTTGTTACTTTGTTTTGAGATCGAGTCTCACTCTGTCACCCTTGGTAGAGTTCTGTGGCATTACAGCTCACAGCAACTTCAAAATTTTAGGCTCAAGCGATCCTTTCACCTCAGTCTTCTGAGTAGCTGGGACTACAGGCACTTGCCACAACACGTGGCTAGTTCTTCTATTTTTAGTAGAGATGGGGGGGACTCCCTCTAGCTCAGGCTGGTCTCTAAGTCCTGAGTTCAAGCAATCCACCACCTCAGCCTCCCACAGTGCTAGGATTACAGTGGCTTTTTGTTTCTTTTTAATTGATGCATAACCGTTGTATGTATTTGTAGGGTACAGTTGATATTTGATACATGCATAAAATGTGTAATGATCCAGTCAGGGAAGGTAGGATATACAACAGCTGAGCTTGTCTAGCAGGCTGTCTGTGAGCTGATGACTCGTGCCATCTTCTCTGAGGTCACATTCTCACTTTTCTCCAGCACTTGCCCTGGTCCAGCCACACCGGCCTGCGTCATGCTCCTTGATCACGTCACACCCCAGGTCTGTGCCCTCTCTGTTCCCCGTCCAGACTTCTCTTCCCCCAGGTCACTGTCTGGCTGTCTCCTTCCGGTCTGGAGCTCATCTTTATAGGGAGACCTTTCCTGAACACCCTTTCTTTTTATCTTTTCCTGTATTTTTGTTTGCTTATTTTAAAAATATTTGTTATTTTTAATTGATATAATTGTACACATTTATGGGGTACATGCAATATTTCTTTTTTTTTGTAACTTTCAAGCTCAGGAAAAAATACATTTATTGTTGGGGATTCATTGAGAGTACAGAGAACCAGGTTACACTGATCGCATTTCTTTGGTAAAGTCCCTCTTATAATTGTGTCCCACCTCCAAGAGGTGTGTCATACAGTGGGATCCCCAACTCCACTCCCTTCTTCCCTCTCTCTGCTCCCTCATTCCCCCACCCTGCACCATGTACTAGATCAACGATTGTCCTCATATCAGAATTTAGTACACTGGATTCTTGCTTCTTCATTCTTGTGATCCTTTACTAAGAAGAATGTGTTTTGGCTTGGTGCCTGTGGCTCAAGCAGCTAAGGCATCAGCCACGTATACCTGAGCTGGAGGGTTCAAATCCAGCCTGGGCCTACCAAACAACAATGATGACTACAACCAAAAAATGGCCAGTCGTTGTGGCGGGTGCCTGTAGTCCCAGCTACTTGGGAGGTGGAGGCAGGAGACTCGCTTGAGCCCAGGAATTGAAGGTTGCTGTGAGCTGTGATGCCACAGCACTCTACCCAGGGTGACAGCTTGAGGCTCTGTCTCAAAAAAAAAAAAAAAAAGAATGTATTTCAACTTCATCCAAGTTAAAGTCTCCATCTTTTTAAATGGCTAAATAGTATTCCATAGTATACATATACCGCAGTTTGTTAATCCATTCTTAGATTAGTGGGCATTTAGGTTGTTTCCACATTTTGGCACTTGTAAATCAAGCTGCAATAAACAGTGTAGTGCAAATGTCCTTATGATAAAGTGATTTTTTTTTTCTTCTGGGTAGATGCCCAGTAATGGGATTGCAGGATCAAATGGGAGGTCTAGTTTGAGTTCTTTGAGGATTCTCCATACTTCCTTCCAAAAGGGTCGTATTAGTTTGCAGTCCCACCAGCAGTGTAAAAGTGTTCCCTTCTCTCCACATCCACACCAGCATTTGCAGCTTTGAGACTTTGTGATGTGGGCCACCGATGCGTAATGATCAAATCGGGGTAATTAGCATATCCGTCAGTTCAAACTTCGGTCATTTCTTTCCATTGAGAACATTCAAACTCTGCTCCTCTAGCTATTTGAAAATGCACCATAAATTGTTGTTTTTTAGAGTCACTGTATATGGAACCCCCTTTCCAAAGTAACAACCTGCCCTCGCTCCTCAATAAATGAGGCCCTTTATTGTCTTCATGGCATTTATCATGGTCTGAAATTATATTACTGTTCTTTGCTGTTTTCTGGGCTGCCTGTCACCACGAGAACAGGGAACTTTTCTTGCTTGCCTACCATAGTATTGCCATCACCAAGAAGACAGGCTAGGAAAACATTTGTTAAATGAATGAGCAAGTGCCAGATGTACGGAAGGCCAAGTGATTTTTATATCATGGTTTATTATTCCCCTTGCAATCTGATGAGGTAGGGACTGTGTGCATCCCCATTTTACCAAGGAGGAAATGGAGGGACTAGATATACAAATGGAAAATGACCAGGTCACGTGTGATCATAGGACTCCAGCTCATGCCCTCTGCAGCCACCAGCCTGGGGAACCAAACCACAGCCTTGGCAGAAATTGGCCCAGTACAGTCTTGGGCAATAAACTGTCACCTCCCTAATTTTTACTTCTTTCAATTTAACCCCAATCAGAGAAAGTCAAATACACACCCCTCACCAATCATATAGCATGTTCCTCTAAAACAGTGGTTCTCAACCTTCCTAATGCCACGGCCCTTTAATATAGTTCCTGTGGGTCGCGACCCACAGGTTGAGAACCGCTGCTCTAAAGCATGAGCTGACCTCCGGCCTCCAATGGGGGCACACCTGAAGCCCTTCCTTTTTCTGCCTTGGAGCTTTCCCACTCCTCTCCTTGCCTTTGAATCTCTGTCAAATGCAGGCAGTGATGGCTGATTCCATCACTACAGTGAGCTCTGTATAAACAGCCTCTGCTGCTTCATACTTGGGCGGGCTTCATTTATGCTCATAAAACTGAGGCAGCTTTGGACGGCGCCTGTGGCTCAGCGAGTAGGGCGCCAGCCCCTTATGTCAAGGGTGGCGGGTTCAAACCCGGCCCTGGCCGAACTGCTTTAAAAAATAGCCCAGCGTTGTAGTGGGTGCCTGTAGTCTCAGCTACTTGGGAGGCTGAGGCTAGAGACTCGCCTAAGCCCAAGAGCTGGAAGTTGCTGTGAGCTGTGACTCCACAGCACTCTACCGAGGGTGAGAAAGTGAGACTCTGTCTCTACAAAAACAAACAAACAAAAAACCTGAGGCAGCTTTGAGGGTTTGGTAATGTCTCAAGGTCACACAGCTAAGGAAGAGCGGTGGTGAGGCTTGGCTTGTGAGTCTGACCCTTTTTTCCCTCTATTTTCTCTGCCTCAACTATGGAACAGTGACATGGCCACCCAAGTGAAAGAGCACAGAAGTGTGGTGGGCAGAAAGGAAGCGTCTCTGAGGACGCTAGAGATGCAGAACAGAGCAAGGGCCCCAGGATGGTGACGGGCATCTGGGCACAGGCAGCTCCATTGTAGATTTCAATCTTCTTCCTTATTCATTTAATAAAATGAACGCTAAATGTTGGGAGTTCATCATTCGTCCTTAGGTTGGTATTTGTCTAAAGATAAGTATGACTATGGAGAGATTTATGAGAAAAGAGCAATTAGTATTTCTATCCATCTCAATGGAAGATGAAACTAATATTAATTAATAGCCATGGCAGGGTGCAGCAGAAGTCTACAAGCTAGAGATCTCCAGGGACCCATATCTTTTCCTAGGGGTCTCTCTCACAGGTGCCCAGTTGTTATGGGAACAAGCAGAGACTGTCTTCCTCCTCCATTGCCAGGAGCCAGTTCCCAATTCCTTGTCCTGTTGTGTTAGGTGTGGACAAATTTCAGGATGTAGAGCCCCACATTTGTGGGAAGAGATAAGGAATGGAGTTGGAGGGGCAGCGCCTGTGGCACAGTCAGTAGGGTGCTGGCCCCACATGCCGAGGGTGGCGGGTTCAAACCTAGCCTTGGCCAAACTGCAACAACAACAACAACAAAAATAGCCAGGCATTGTGGTGGGCACCTGTAGTCCCAGCTACTTGGGAGGCTGAGACAAGAGAATCGCCTAAGCCCAGGAGTTGGAGGTTGCTGTGAGCTGTGTGACGCCACGGCACTCTACTGAGGGCGATAAAGACTCTGTCTCTACACAAAAAAAGAAAAAAAAAAAAAGAATGGAGTTGGAGATAAATGGAGTCATAGTCCCTGGGAGCAATGGGGTTATCCATCCAGATTTAGGAATGCTCAGAGACCTCTGAAAAGAGCATCTACTGGGCTGCAGCACTAACCTTGACATTCCCATTATAGTGAGGCATTTACCTTTGGGGAACTGCCCTCTCTGCCTTTCAGTCTTTATGGTTGGGTTAGAACTGGTCCATTCTTCCCACCCTCCCTTTCAGCCCTAGGGAGAAAACAAGGTTCAGATCTGGGGAGGTGGCGTATTTCACTCCCTTGGTCACTGTGGTTGGTTCAGGGATGGTGAGGTTGTTAAGCGTTTGGATGAGGCAAGGAATGAGAAATCAGAGGGGTAACAGTTAATTCATGGATTAAAGGCTTTCTTCCTTTTTCACATCTCACTGGACAGTTGCTTTATCAACAATTATTAGTTTAGCTTCCCAGATTCTTAGCTTGGCTATTCTAATTGGTAGATTATTTAATCTTCTTCTTACCTGGATTCTCAAGATACATTTGCATGGCACGGTGCTGGGATATGGTAAAAGTCCATGGAGGTTAATTAGGTGTGTGGGCAACAAAGAGCTGGGAGTTATCTCCTGTGCACCATGCCTACAACATAGCTCTCACCATATGGAAGGTGCCAGCTGTTCACGGCTTATCACCCGAGAGGTCAAAATAGCTTAGGTGTGGCTAACTGCGTGGAAAGTGAGAACACTGGAGAAGTTTAGTATTTATATTATTTGTAGAAAAGCAAGTCATCAAAATGGCAACATTTATAGTATTTTCATAAATCAAAGTAAGAAATAGATAGGGCATGAAATAAAAAATGGAGTAAAATATAAAGAAATAATACACCTATATCACAACTTTCTCGTTAGGCCAGTTGCTGTTTATCCCAATCTCAGGCCAGTTGCTGTTTATCCCAATCTAATATTTTCACAGAATGGAGTTTAGAATTTGCCTTGACTTAGGTTCTAAACAGTGTTTCTCAAAGTGTGGCCCACCAATCACCTGCATCGGACAAAATGAACCTGAATCTCTTTGTGGGTGGGACAAGAACCGACCAGGTCATCGGTGAGCTAATGCACGTGACTGTTTGAGAATAGTTGTCCTGGATTCAGGGTGTTATGGGGACACGTTTCTCATGGGTCCTTGGTGTGACTTTGCATTGTCAAGAGAAAAGGGTAGAGGAGAAAGACTGGAGTACAACACGTCTTAGGACAAGGTAAATGGAGATGAGACATAAACCAAGACGCTTTGGGGAGGCACGGGAAGTGAGATAATTTCTGCCTCAAAGCAGTCCAGGGAGAGTTAAAGAAGACATGGGTTTACAGTGAGATCTTTGGGATATTAAGTTCTCATGGGAAAGAAAAAGGGTCCCCAGTGGAATGAAAAAGAGGGAATGGTTATATGACCTGGGCAAAAAGAAATATAGCTACTGTAGCCTACTCCACAGGCTGGGGGAATGGCTTGAGTAGGGGATGGTGATAAAAAGCAAACACTGTGTACGTTTCAGGAATGTAAACCATGGTCCTAGGGTAGGGGAATAAAACAGGGGAATGAAGCTGGAATTACGGGCAGGAAGAATGGGAGAACATAAAAACCAGGCTGGTAATGAGAAGTCAGTTTTTAATTTTAATTTTTAGTTTTTTAATTTCAGATTAACGTGAGGGTACAAAATAATGTTATATTATTTGCGTTTCTAAGGTAAAGTTCAAGTTGTAGTTGAGCCCTTCATCCAGGGGGTGTGCTGTATACCCTTACACTGGAAAGTGATTTTTTTTTTTAATTATGTAACACAAAAAACCCCTTTTACTGCACACTTCAGTGGTTTTAAGTCCCTTCACTCTGTTGTGCACCTGTCACCAACATCCGTCTCCAGAACTTTTTCATCTTTCCCAAGGAAACTGCTCCTATTAAACACAAACTCCACATTTTCTCTCCCCGTAGGCCCAGGTAACACTTATTTGACTTTCTCTCTATGAATTTGACTCTCTAGGCACCTCCTATATGTGAATTTTATGGTATTTGTCCTTGTATGCTTGGCTTATCTCACTTAGCGGAGTGTGTTAGTGAGTTTCATCCACGTTGCATCATGTATCTGCATTCCCTTACTTTTCAAGGCTAACATCCAAGGCCATTGGCTGTTATAGAGCACATTCAAGGCTAACATCCAAGGCCATTGGCTGTTATAGAGCACATTTTAAAATCCATTCATATGTTGACAGACACTTGGGTTTTCAGTGAATGTTTTTGAACAAAGGACTGTCATATCTGGGCATTGTTGGAGGAAGAGGTGGGCAGGCCTTTGGAACAGGGGAGAACTGTAGGCTCCTCTTTGTGCACAGATGCAGAGTCCGGGTCTGTCTACCCAGGAGAGAAAAATAGATTTAATAGGTTCCACCAGCAGCCTGTGGTGGGCATGTAGCCATGGTGTTGAGCGATGGGAAAGAGCTCTATGATTGATTATCTGTGCCTTCCACGCTCATGGAACAAGGGAAGAATGACACCTGCTAGGTATTCACATTCTTGGTCTAAGTTGTTTGAACCTGGGCTGGTTTCATAGCTCCACTGGGTAAGAAGGAAGTATCTCTAGCCCTTTAGCAAAGGGAGGGCCTGGGCTATGTCTGAAGGGTCATTATAGCTCTGGTTTAAGAGGTTTGAACAATTCAGCCTTTGTCCTTGGTGATATCTTGAATGGAAGGAACAATAGGTTTTTTATTTTATTTTATTTTTTTTGGAGACAGATTCTCACTCTGTTGCCCTGGGTAGAGAGCCATGGTATCTTTATAGCTCACCATAACCTCAAACTCTTGGGCTCAAGCAATCCTCTTGCCTCAGCCTCCTGAGTAGCTGGGACTACAGGCGCCCGCCACAATGCTCAGCTAACTTTTTCTATTTTAGTAGAGAAGGGGGGTCTTGCTCTTGCTCAGGCTGGTCTTGAACTCCTAAGCTCAAGGGTTCCACCTCAGCCTCCACTATGGGAGGGCACAGGGGATTACAGGGGTGAGCCACTGTGCCTGGCCAGATCAATAGTTTTTTAATTCTGTTTTCTTTTTCCTCTGTGGAATCATCAGAAGAATGGACAAGCCCTAGAATTCATCACTATAGGAATCCAAAGCCAACATTTGCTGGTTGACCCAAAACTTTTTTTTTCTTTTTTGCAGTTTTGGCCGGGGCCAGCTTTGAACCTGCCACCCCAGGTATATGGGGCTGGCATCCTGCTCCTTGAGCCACAGGTGCCGTCTTGACCCAAAACTTTTATCAAAGTAAACTTTGGGGAATTGGATGCTTTTGAAAGGCATCAAGTCTGCCCTTTGTGCCTGTTACTCCGGGTGACTCCTGTGTTGATTCACTCACTCATCTGTAATGAGCTTCTCTGTTTTTTTCCTGCTTTCTTCCTCGGTAACAGCTCTTTGCTTTTCCTCAGGAGAAGTGCTGTTCTCCTACCCACCGTGGCCTCAGTGGGGCTTTCAAACCAGGTTCCCTGCCCGGCTCCAGCTCCAGGCTGCAGAAGTGGTCCCAGGATGAAGGCTGGCTGCTCAGAGCTTTCTATATCCCCGGCCCCCAGCAAGTGATTCAGGGAGAGAACCATGACCCAAGCGTGACCTTTGAAGAATCTTTCAGATCAGGGATTGGCAAACATTTTCTTTAAAAGCTAGATGGTAAATAACTTAGGCTTCTCAGACTGTACAGTCTCTGTTGCAGCTACTCAACTCTTCTGTTGCAGTGCAAAAAAAAGTAACCTTACATGATACATAAATAAATAGGTGTGGCTGTGTTCTAATAAAACTTTATTTATAAAACAAAAAGCAGGCCAGATTTGGCCCATTGCCAACCCTTTGGTCAAATCAAAACCAGTGGAGTGTAGGAATGAATATATGACCCACCTCATGAAGAGAGTCATTTTGCAATAAACTCAGAGGAAAGTAGAAGTAAAATTCAGAGAGACTATGCTCTGACAACATCACTGACTCCCGGATTTAGCCATGCCTGAAGCCAGCTGCCCCTTGGACAGGCCAGTTATGTCATCCAGTATTATCCTTTATTGTTTAAGGTAATGTGATATGGGTTTTTGTCACATGGACCCTCTCTTAAAATCTACTCTTGGAAATACTAAAATTGTAAAATGCCTGAGCTGGAAATGCCTTGTGAAGCAGGAAGAAGAAAATGATACTCAGAATCTTAGCTAAGAGGCCTCTCCCTGGACCTTTCTGATGGCCAGAAGCAGGGAGAAGTATCCCATGCACCCAATTCCCCGCCAAAGACCCATACATACATCAGACTATTTATTGAGCACATAATATTTGTCAGACCCAGAAGGGGTCTTTGACCTAAAAGGAAGAAGAGAATGGATGCATATTGCACTGTATGCGTGCTGTGGGCACCTGCAACATTTCCTGCCATCCTCACACCAGCCTAAGAAACCAGACCATTATCCCTACTTTGCATGTTAGGGAATCAGCAGCTGCAGAACTCAGGAGGGTTAAGTGATTGGCCCAAAGTAACCCAGAGATAAAGTAAAAGAACTGGCTGGGCACAGCAGCTCACGTCTGTAATCCTAACACTCTGGGAAGCTGAGGCTGGAGGATTCCTTGAGCTCAGGAGTTCAAGACCAGGCTGCACAAGAGTGAGACCCTGCCTCCACTAAAAATAGAAAAATTAGCCAGGTGTGGTGTTTGGCACTTGTTCCAGCTGTACAGGAGTCTGAGGTACAAGGTTCAAGGATGATCCCTTGAACTCAGGAATTTGAGGTTGCTGTGAGCTATGACACCAGTGCACTCTAGCGTGGGCCAACAGAGCGAGACTGTGTCTCAAAAAAGAAAAAGGAAAAAAATAAAGGGAAAAGAGAGCTCAAATCTGTAAATCTAGCTCTGGCAGGTTCCAAAACCCAATCCCCCTCCCCTGCCAGACCATTGCTGTCTTTCCTAACGAAAGCCCAAGACAGGGGGGCTTTGTTCCCTGATTTGGAAGCAGCATGTCTGGAATAAGCCTGCACATTACACGGATGAGGCAGAGAATACGGGAAAGCCAATGACGTTGGCACCTGGTTCACCAGGAACATTATAAGCAAACGTGAGCCCGGTAGCTGTAAATACAGACTATTCTTTAAGTAAATTGGTAGTGTGGTATGAGAAGATCTCTCTGCAAAATGCTAACAATGCGCGGTGCTTACGTTTTACGTGTGCAGGATTATGGCTAGATCCATAAAATGGGGAGGAAAAAATCTGCCACTGACAAGCCTTAGGTACATGATTATTACCTTTCTCTCTCTCCCAGCCTCTTTCCCAAGCAGTTCTGGAGAGGAAGAGCTTCCTTATGCAGAAAGTTAACAATAAAACCGCTGTCTGCAGGTGGGTACACGGCACTCATACGGGATTTGAGAAGGTGGCAGTGTTGGCTTTACTGGAGAAGAATCAAAGACCGTCACTGGGAACACTGCAGCCCAGTTTACAATAGCGATAGTTCCTACCAAATGCACTGGCATTGTGGGTGTGGAAGCGGAGACTCTGCTTCCCTTATGTTTGGGGCTATTGGGCTGCTGGAGAGTTCACCGTAGGATGTCAGGCAGGCAGAGCCTGGGACATGAGCTCAGGCCTTGGGACTGATGGAGAGAGAAGCAGCAGCACCCCCCTCAGCATCCCCTAGCACACAGTGGGAGGAATGAGTAGCACAGACAAACGCAACGCAGAGCGACAGAGTTAGGAAGAAGAGTCACGGGAAGGACAGAAAGAAAAGAGAGAGAGAGTGCTCGACCAGAGCCCCGAGGACAAGTGAAAGAAGCACAGAGGGGTCTCAAGAGAGAAGCGGACAGACAGACACACGCACAGAGAGAAATATGTGTGCACTGTGCATGCACACCTGAGAGAGGGGAGAGGAGACGGAGAAGAGGGGGCAGGAAAGAGAGAGAAAGAAGGAAGACGGGCAGAGAGATGGAGAGGCAGGGAGGTAGATGGGGAGAGAAACGAAGGGAAGATGCAAAAAAAAAAAAAAAAAAAAAGCAGAGTATGGAGCCTTAAAGAAAGATGGAGACTTTACCTCTTTTGTGTTTACATGGATGGAGCTGGAACATATTCTTCTTAGCAAAGTATCTCAAGAATGGAAGAAAAAGTATCCAATGTACTCAGCCCTAATATGAAGCTAATTTATAGCATTCATATGAAGGTTAAAATCCAATTATAGCACAAGAATACAGGGAAAAGGGAAAGAAAGGGGAGGGGATGGGAGGGGGGAGGATGGGTGAAGGGAGGGCAATTAGTGGGAACACACCTAGGGTGCATCTTAGTAGAGTACTGGTGAAACTTATTAAATGTAGAGTATCAATGTCTTTATATAGTGATCAAGAAAATGCCATGAAGGCTATCTGTAACAGTACGATCAAAATATTTCTGACTGTATATGAAGCACATTCTGTCCTATGATTGCACCAATGTACACAATTATGATTTAATAAAATTGTTAAAAAAATAACCAGAATCCACAGAGAACTCAAACGTATTAGTAAGGAAAGAACAAGTTATCTCATCTCAGGATGAGCAAAGGACTTGAAGACAGACTTCTCTAAAGAAGACAGGCGCACGGCCTACAGACACATGAAAAAATGCTCACCATCCTTAATCATCAGAGAAATGCAAATCAAAGCTACTTTGAGATATCACCTAACTCCAGTAAGATTAGCCCACATAACAAAATCCCAAAACCAGAGATGTGGAGAAAAGGGAACACTACTACACTGCTGGTGGGAATGCACACTAATACATTCCTTTTGGAAGGATGTTTGGAAAATACTTAGAGATCTAATAGTTGACCTGCCATTTGATCCTATAATTCCTTTACTAGGTATATACCCAGAAGACCAAAAATCACATTATAACAAAGACATCTGTACCAGAATGTTCATTGCAGCCCAATTCATAATTGCTAAGTTATGGAAGAAGTCCAAGTACCCATCGATCCACGAATGGATTAGTAAATTGTGGTACATGTATACCATGGAATATTACCCAGCCTTAAAGAAAGATGGAGACTTTACCTCTTTTGTGTTTACATGGATGGAGCTGGAACATATTCTTCTTAGCAAAGTATCTCAAGAATGGAAGAAAAAGTATCCAATGTATTCAGCCTTAATATGAAGCTAATTTATAGCTTTCATAGGAAGGCTAAAACCCAATTATAGCACAAGAATACAGGGAAAAGGGAAAGGGAGGGGAGAGGAGGGGGGAGGATGAGTGGAAGGAGGGCAATTAGTGGGATCACATCTACGGTGCATCTTAGCAGGTTACTGGTGAAACTTATTAAATGTAGAGTATCAATGTCTTTATATAGTGATCAAGAAAATGTCATGAAGACTGTCTCTAACAGTACAATCAAAATATTTCTGATTGTATATGAAGCACATTCTGCCCTATGATTGCACCAATGTACACAATTATGATTTAATAAAATTATTTAGAAAAAAACAAGAAAAAAAAATTTAAAAAAAAATCACAAGCACCTTCATCATGTCTTCCAATTAGTTGCAGAAAATATCTGCTGTAATCAATGGCCTAGGTTTCATGAAGGGGTAGTGGATAATACTAGCACTGGACCACCAAACAGATACCATTAGCTTTTCCTGGTGAATACTCGGTTTGTGTCTGGACACTTAATCTTTATCCAACCACTGTGCCCAACATTTGCAATTGTCAAAGATAATTTACTTTTCATTACATGTAATAATGCGGTGTAGAAATGGTTCACTTTGGTGTCTTAACAGCAAAGAAAGGCAAGCTTTGGGATGATGGCTTTTCTGACACTCCTTAATTAATGTGGCACCCATCTATCCAGCTTCTTTATGTTGGCAATTTCTTTCAAACGGTCCAATATTGTTAGAATAGTAACAGCAGACAGTGAGACTGGGGAGAGACGACTTCAGGCATCTCTGCCAGGCGGGATCTGCCCAGAAACTTCCCTTTGGGGACACAGGGAGACAGCGTGAGGCTTCTGGACACCCTGAGGAAGGCTAAAGCGGTGGAGATTGGGCAAGTGGTTGCATCTGTTCATTCGGT